>CM074993.1:407298-409798 GCA_037576825.1 Pangasius krempfi
CTGATCGGATTAAACACCTTCACGAGGAATAATCTGCGTCCTGATCGGATTAAACACCTTCACGAGGAATAATCTGCTTCATGATCGGATTAAACACCTTCACGAGGAATAATCTGCGTCCTGATCGGATTAAACACCTTCACGAGGAATAATCTGGGGTAATCCGGATGCAGGAGGCCATTAGGTGTGAACGCGGTGTTAGTGGGAATCTGGATAACTTTTAAAAACACACACTTTGTGCACTTTTGCGGGTTTGGACCTGCTGAGAAACAGAACTTCACTTCCTCAGTTCTGCACATCACCAACTCCACCGGAGCAAATGAGTGCAGGTTCATGTCAGAATCCACACGGAGAGACAACTTTAACTTGTGTACTGAATCTGTGTGTGTGTGTGTGTGTGTGTGTGTGTTGAATGAGTGTGTATTTGATGTATGTTAGTGTGTTTTATTGGTGCTGGTGCTGGTGCTGGGGAGTCGTGTGAGCTCGGACAGGTCGGATTTATACCCTGCAGAACTGCAGTAACCTGAAGAGGCTTTGCCATATCAACACCTAGCAAGAGTTAATCCACAAACATCCACCACACACACACACACACACACACACACACACACACACACACACACACACACACACACACACACCCCTGAGCAGCTAGCACTGCTACACACACACAGGTCAAAACACTAAATGACTGCTCATGAAAACACACAGAACATCCCTCAGTTCCTTTCAGAATGAACAGAAATAGTTTTCTGGGGTGGCACCGGACACGCAGCGCTTCTCCTATAAAAGGAAAAGGCAGTGACTAGCCTAGCCTAGCCTAGCCTAGCATATCATATCATAGCTTGGCTTAGCATAGCATAGCACCCGGAGCTTAGCCTAGCAACGCCGCGACAGGCCTTACCATGTTTGCGGCGGTCTCGGAGGGATAAGCACGCGGTCTCGGGTGAGTCTAAGCGCTCGTCTCGGAGGCTGTTTGCTGGTTCGGCTCGGTTCGGTTCGGTTCGGTTCTCTCGGCGCTACACCGTGTTTTTAGCCGTGCCGAGCGGATGCTAGCAGCTTTCTCCTCAGCGCCCAGCCCTGTCAGCGGAACTCACTTCCTCAACCGGGCAGGGGGGGCGATGGTGGAAAGGGGGCGGGGCCACGCGAAAAGAGGCGGGGACTGCAAAAAAAATAAAAAAGAGCATATCCGGGTCATGAGAAGGCTTAGCGCCACCAACCAATCAGAGAGAGGTAAGTTAGGCATGGCCATGTATGGAACAACAAAGGGCGTGGCCCGGGCCTGCAGTACCGCGTGCGGCCGATAGAGGGCGCGAGAGAGGATTTCTTCTTCAATTATTCTGTATATAGCGCCTTCATGTCGTCCTTAATTTACATCGTTATGTACATCGTTTGCACTATTTTTTTGTTTATTTTAATCTACTAGTATTTTATTTTGTTTGTTGTGTTTTTATTTTATTTCTCCTGTTTTTACTCTACCCTTCCTTTATACCTGCTTTGGCAATACACATGTACAATTATTTGTCATGTTAATAAAGCAATGAACACACACACACACAGAGAGAGAGAGAGAGAGAGAGAGATAGAGAGAGAGAGAGAGAGAGAGAGGGAGAGAGAGAGGGAGAGACTGTATACCTATACTATAACTATATAGTTAGACTATATACTGTGTGTATATCTGCATGTTTGTGTGTGTGTGCATATAGATAGATAGGTGTATATCATTTTTCTTTTTTAAATAATAACAATAATAATAATAAAAATAATAATTAATATTATATATAGATATACTCAGGGCTCTAAAAGTGTCATTACTATTGTTTCCTTTTGACTGTATTGTTGAATGTATGTACATTTGTTTGTATTTATGTATTTATTTATTTATTTCTGTAGTTATTTTCTAATTTGTTCCCAAAGTCTGTATCCAAGCTTCAGCAACACAAATGTTCATATTTCTCATGTCAATAAAGTGACCTTTTGACAGAGATAATCACTGACTATGGAGAAAAAAAAAACAATAAAATGAAAATGTTGAAACAGAAACATTGCTTTTTTATTTCCTTTTTAATATCCGCTTATATTTCTAATGTTTATTAATTTATAATTATAATTTATGTGTAATTAAAGGTGCTTCCTGAGAAGGTTACATGTAGAGCACTTTCTGATGAAGAGACACAGCTTCCAGACAAGGCAGGTGAAGAAGGACTGAAATGAAATGCTTACCTTAAATCTATATTACACCTTTATTAAATTCATCATCCGTTCATGGAGTTACTGATTCATTCATTCATTCATGTATTATAGAGAGAGAAAGGAGAGCAAATTGCCCTCAGCCCAAAATGCAATGGTTTAAAAACACATATTGTAGGATTATAAGTTGTAATAAGTTCAAATACTAGTACAGTAACTGCACTCTGTTTTAATTGGCTGTGTGTAGTTTATGTGTTTACTCTGATGTTTATATAATAATAATAATAATAATAATAATAATAATAATAAT
>CM074993.1:414798-419798 GCA_037576825.1 Pangasius krempfi
CAGAGAGAGTGAGAGACAGACAGAGAGAGAGTGAGACAGGCAGAGAGAGAGTGAGACAGGCAGATAGAGTGTGAGACAGGCAGAGAGAGAGTGAGAGACAGGCAGATAGAGTAAGAGACAGACAGAGAGAGAGTGAGAGACAGGCAGATAGAGTAAGAGACAGACAGAGAGAGAGTGAGAGACAGGCAGAGAGTGAGAGACAGGCAGATAGAGTGAGAGACAGGCAGAGAGAGTGAGAGAGCAAGAGAGAAAGAGAGCGAGACTGAAAAAGCCAAATACAAATGAAAGAAGACCAGATGAGAAAAAGAGACAGAAAGATGGAGGGAGTGATATGGAGGATAAACACTGCAGCTGGAAGATGAAGGGAAGTGTGTGTGTGTGTGTGTGTGTGTGTGTGTGTGTGTGTAATTAGGATTATTAGTCACTAATGAGTGCTGTTACAGTAATGTGGGCTGTGCATGTCAGCACTAATGCTGCTAATACACCCACAATGCTAACTTAGGTTAACACAGAGCAGGCACGCACATACACACACATACACACACACACACACACACACACACACACACACACACACACAGCTGCTCTCCAGACTCCACTCACACACGTCAGGGCTAGAACAGGGTATAACCATCATGTGGCCATGATGATTTGGGAGTGTATTCAGTCTCATTGTTTTGTGTGTGTGTGTGTGTGTGTGTGTGTGTGTGTGTGTGTGTGTGTGTGCGCGTGCACACGAGCCTCCTGGTGCTGCAGAATGTTGGGAATGTTCTAGAATGCTTGTTATGGGCCGAGGCTCACAACTTATTACTAACAGGTGAGACACACACACACTTCTGTAGGCCTCGTCTGAAATCACAGAGCGCAGAATAAACACACACACACAGACACACACACACACACACACTCACACACACACACACACTTCTGTAGGCCTCGTCTGAAATCACAGAGCGCAGAATAAACACACACACACACACACACAGACACACACACACTCACACACACACACACACACTTCTGTAGGCCTCGTCTGAAATCACAGAGCGCAGAATAAACACACACACACACACTCACACACTTCTGTAGGCCTCGTCTGAAATCACAGAGCGCAGAATAAACACACACACACACACACACACACACACACAGACACACACACCTTCAGGAGAAAATTATGGGTTCAACTTGAGTGCATTATTGGCTTGTTTCGATTTCGCCAGTCAGGGCTCAGTGCATGGAGGATAAATCTTTAGAATTGTTCTAGAATTCATAAACACTAACGCTGCATAAACACCACACACACACACACACACACACACACACACACACCCTGAGACAGATGGGTGTGTGAATCAGTTAGCAGTTCAAAAGAACGACTCGTTCACCAGTTGGACATCAATAAGAGACAAACATGGAGTCATTCTCTAAAGATGCATCATACCGCTTTACCATATCCCAGTACTCTTAAATTCTGGACTCTGATTGGTCAGAAGGTGTTGATTATTTTTCTGTAACAGCGGCTCTGACAGTAGCGCAGTCGCAAATCACAGGTTTATATTGATGCGCTCGTTCTAGTACGTTATCGTTACTATAGTAACAGCTCATTCACAGGGGCGCGGACAGCGACGCTCCACTGATGATAAACAGATTCTGTAAGGAGAAATGTGTTTATTTAACATTTAGGGAAGGAGTCTCCAGTGTCAGTGCTTTGTAACAGTCAGAGGTAAAGCTGTAACTGTAAGCACTTGGGGTCGTGACAGTAACTCTGCATCATCACACCACCCTGGTGTTGATTATTTTCCCATCATAGCACGCCTCCAACTGTTTTATTCCTTACATGAAGCCGTCAGTGTGATGTCATAATGTAATATCAGCCTGTTTCTACGGTTACAGCTACAAACACACACACTGAGAGGTTTGTGTAGGGAAACACGGCCGATGCCGCACACAGCTGGTTCTCACCCTGCGTGCAGAGAACCACGCTGTACTGTGGAACCGTGGGGGTTCCGTAACTCCAACCTGGAACCTGCCGGCTTTTTCAGATCTGTTTTTTATTATTATTCAGCTGAATATTAAAACCTCCAGGCCTCTGGTGCGACGGGTTCGAACCTAAATCCCTGTGGATCAGGTTAGTGTCACCTTCCAGACTGAAGCCAGACAACCGCCAGAGTGCTTTAATAAAACACTGATGGATTTTCCACACGTTTGTGTTTTTGATCCCGTGTTTCAGCTCGACGGTGAATCCAGCAGGTGCTGCACTGGATCTCGTCGCTCGGCTGCAGGGAGGAAACGAAACCTTTCTCGTCACGTTGAGATTCCTCCTGGCTCTCATAGCTGTGGTGCAGAGAGGGATCTAACCCCGTAACCTTGCGGTTTTACACTCACATGTACAGAATACAGTGATAAAAATGTAAAAGTGAGCATCTTTAATCTGAGACAAGTGTTTCATCGACATGTTTTAAGAGAAGTGTTGACTAGCATGCTAACACGGCTGACGAGGAGCGGAAGCTGGTAGCCACCAGTGATCAATGTGGGATTTCAGGGATTTGAACCTACAACCTTGTGGTTATTGGTTAACAGTAAACGCCTGCTATCTCACACTCATTCAAAAGTCTAAACGTTGCTGCTGCTAACACGGAAACGCGGTTTTATTGTTAAAATGGTGGCACTCAGAACCACGCAGAACTTCAGCAGGACCTGGTGTTTATCTCAGCGCCGGCTCGGGAAGAATCCAGCGAGCGAATGAAGAGTGTGTGAAGCTGCCTACACGAGTCCTTCAGAGAAAACACGAGCATGTGAGTTTTATTCGTCTGTTTGGCTTCCTGAGCGATTTGATTTGGAAACGTTTTGGACTTCAGAGAGAACTCGAGCTCTGGAATCCAAACCTGGGGTTTCTGTGGTTTTGTAGTTTGTGTTTGAACAAACCGACCCTCAGCTCTGTTTTGACAGCGTTTTCCTCTCGGTCAAACTGAGAGCAGATCTGGAGGAGGTTTCACACGCCTGAGACTGGAGACGAGACAGAGGACCAGAGACAGTGTCTTCATTTCTGTTCATTCCTTTTAATTACGTTAATATGAGACGAGCTGCAGACGACGTTACCTTATTTTTCTAATAGACGTATATTACTTTATACACACTACAACTTTACTACTTTATTGCTCTGTTACTACTTTAAACCTGAACCTCATGTGACTATGAGGTGTGTTTTTTTATTTGTACCGACACAGCGCAGCCTCGATGTGCAATAAAACACTGTGTGTGGTGCTGTTATAGGAAAATAATCCACAATGGGGTGGAGTGATGATGCAGAGTTACTGCTAGTTTTACTGCAAGTGTTTTATTCCTCTTATACTACAGCATCTTACCAACAATTAATGAACAAAGTCACATTTAATGTCGGTGAAACGAGTTACTTCCTGTTGTCGCTTATGTTATAGCAGCTATAAACAGCTATAAATTCTCTTGAAGTTAATGAGACTAAAAAAAATCGCAGCTTGTTACAAATGTTAGCAAGAAACCGCAAAGAAACCACGTAAACTCCTCTGTCCTGAAGATGTCGGAAAACTTCAAGTTACAGCTTCACCTCTGACTGTTACAAAGCGCTGACACTGGAGACTCCTTCCATACATGTTACATAATCGCTTTCCCCAGTGTTTTTTTGCGTGTGTTTCATTAGCAGGGTGTCGGTGAGAAAGTGAGTGTGTTCTTGTAAGAAGAAAGAGAACTTGTTCGTGTGCTGATAGAGAGAGAGAGAGAGAGAGAGAGTAACGGAGGGGTGAGGGCGGGGAGCGGGGAGCGGGGAGGGAGGGAGGATCTACCGGAGAGAGTCAGATAGAGTTACCGTTAGTGCCGCCGCACTGCTTTCTCTCTTCACGGGAGAGTCCGTGCGCTTTCTGTGCTCTTCTCCGTTTGATCTTCCATCTTCATCTTCATCCTCCTCCTCCTCCTCCTCCTGCATCAGCGCCGTCCCAGCGTCCGGCGGCTGTAGCGGCGCTTCCGCGGGCTCCCGGAGTGTGTGCTGCGGCTTGGTGCGCGGCTGTGAGCGGTACGTCTCCTCCACTTTCATCACACAGCACAGCCTGCTATCACTCAGCTCATTTGGAAAGAATGATCAGTGCGTGTTTGTGTAATGAAGTCTGAAGTCTTAGTGCACTTCGTTGATGCAGTTCTGCAGAGTGAAGTTTATTAAACAATGGCTCCATTAAAACAAAAAAACAAAACAAAAACAAAACAAACAAAAAAGAACAACACAAGTCAGTTTTATGCGTCTGCTCAGAGCTTCAGCTCCCTACTGGGGCTTCTGGAGGATTTCCTGCTGGTAGAGGTGGAAAGTTACACCTTCACAACTGTTTACAGGGTTAATTCAGATCCATCTGAACACCGAAGTGTGCTGAATAACACTAGGGAAAGTGTGTGTGTGTGTGTGTGTGTGTGTGTGAGAAAGAGAGAGGTCTGATTATATCTCTAGGTCCTTTAGCCCAAACTTGCACGACTTCGCCAAGCGTTAAAGCGTTCACTCCTACCATGGACTCAGATCCTTCCTCTCCTCCCAGCTCGTCCTCGTTTCTCCTGCAGCGTCCCGCGGGCCACGTCCACTCTGGACAGGAATATTGAATCAGAGAGGAATGTTATTTAGCCGAAGCGGGGCTCGGGGCCAGTTACTGACACGCCGCTTGTGTCTTGGAAGGAAAAGAAACACGAGTGTGGGGCGTTTAGTGTCTCCTCAGTTAAACATACAGTCCCCAGGGGACGTGGTGAAGACATTTTGGAGACATGTTGATACGCTGTGGTGTGTTCTGGTTTATTGGAGTCAGGTGGAGTCCGTCTCTCTCTCTCTCTCTCTCTCTCTCTCTCTCTCTCTTTGTGCCTCTCTGTGTCGGCCATGTGAGCTCTCTGAAGCTCATTAAAACTCTCTGAAGCTGTGACACACCACTGGAGCAAAACCATCCTGAACAACAGAGCTGTTATGCACACACACACACACACACACACACACA
>CM074993.1:445123-469231 GCA_037576825.1 Pangasius krempfi
AGAACGTGATGGTGTGTGTTACTGTGAGGATGTAGAACGTGATGGTGTGTGTTTCTGTGAGGATGTAGAACGTGATGGTGTGTGTTTCTGTGAGGAGGGAGAACGTGATGGTGTGTGTTACTGTGAGGAGGGAGAACGTGATGGTGTGTGTTACTGTGAGGAGGGAGAACGTGATGGTGTGTGTTACTGTGAGGATGTAGAACGTGATGGTGTGTGTTTCTGTGAGGATGTAGAACGTGATGGTGTGTGTTACTGTGAGGAGGGAGAACGTGATCGTGTGTGTTACTGTGATTGTTGTGTTAAGGAGGAGCGAGTTTCGAGCGGGATGCATTGTTTATGAAGTTTATGATGTTTGAAGTTTATGATGTCACGTGATCACATGATATTAAAGGACGTGTCAGTGATACGACTAGTCATTATTTATAGCTTGATGATATTGTGCGTATGTGAATACACAGTAAAGTAATGCTTTATACCTGTGTACCTGTCGCTATAACGGCTCCTATAATCCTGCAGGATCTCGCTTTTTTTAATGATTTTATTTTCTTTCTCTTTCTGAAAATGCTTTCCCAGCTAGTGTGTGGAGTCGAGGTTTTACTACACAGACCAGGTGTAAGGCTGAGGACCTCTCCTAAAGCTCCCGTTTAACGTTTGTTCGATTGGGGACACGCACGCTACGAGACTAAAAACAGGAAGCGGCAGCAGTCAGACATCTTTTTTCCCAACGTGACGCGACATCTGCTTAGAAAACCTCGGACGCGTGTATCCGGAATAAAATGATCAGAGTTTGGAGAAAAACAGCAGGCCTGTAATGTTCTGAGAGGAGGAGAAACACCGAAGTGGCCGATCCAGACGGAGATAAAATCACAGAGTAGCTCCCGTAAAACAGGAAATGACCTCAGAAGCCCGTGTACAGTTAACCCCGTCTGATTATTTTATAGCAGCTCTCATTTGCTGATGCTAGCGACACTAAAACAGGAAAATCTCTCTGTTTAATGTTTAGCTCTTTCTCTTGTACACGTGGCTGTGACACAACAAGTGAACCAAAGAAACCCACAAACACTGTGTGATAACTCTGTAGAATTAGAAAATGAGATCTCTAAGATATATTTCACCGATTGACACTTAATGATGTCTATCAAAATCTAGCCTTTATGTTTTCTTAAATACGTATGAGGCCCCCCCGAAAAACCCCGCTAGCCCTATACTGAAGTTTAGCCTTCTGTTCTATTCTTGTGTAATTTCACTAAGATTAATTCACTTTATCCACATCAACTCTCGCAACGCTGAAGATTTATAAATCACTGTTAATAATCACATCACCTGCAGCCGAGCTTCAGTAGGAAGGACTAATTACTACAAAACCCAGAACGCTCATCACAAATCATTACAAATATGATCATAGCAAATACTTTCTATCCTTCCAGCACACTCCGTAGTGTGTTTACTCGTCTCCACCTCTACACGGGAATGATTAATAATCACGCTATCCCGTGTCTCTCAGAAGAGATCAGCTTCCCTTTCCGCTCAACGTGTTTTCTCCTCACGTCAGGAGCTTTTCTTCACCTTCACCATCGTTTATTTGGATTGAAATCTATATGTGGAATTCTGTAAAGCTCTGCTCTGACACTGTCTGTCATCAAACGTGCTGTATGAATAAAATGAATTCAGATGTAAGAAGAAGCAGCATTAATAAGCTCTACAGTGTTAAATGATCTTATTGTGCAGGATGAGTTATGTGTTTCGGATTAATCATTAAGCATAACGCATTCTTTCTTCTTCTTTCTTCATTATTTATGTCAGTTTTATACCAGTGTACTGCATTTAATATATTTTCATTAATATATTTATAACACAGTGTTCGGTGATAACAGCTCTTCATGTTTATTTCATTACGAACACACACGTGAGGAAATACGGCGCGGTCATCAATCAGCTTTAGCCGTGTGTATAACTTGTGTAACTTTGAGATTTGTCTCTCTTTCCTTGAGGCTTGAATCCACCTTCTGGAACGATACACAAAACAATTTTGTAGAAGTGCGACATGGGATACAAAGCCATAACCCTGCTCTGTTCATTACACTCTGGACACCAGAAGGTTCCTGAACACAGTCATCATGTCCAGTCAAGTTCTCTTCAGTTCCTTTGCCTTGTTTTGTAGCCTAAAGTACCAGATGTCCTTATTTCATTCCTCCACTGCGGTGTTGGTTAATCCCACAATCAGGCTAAATTACGGCAGGACAAGTCGAGGCAGTCTTAAACCTTAACCACATCGTTCCACCAAACCACCGGTGCATTATGTGGATTTTGTTCAGTGATAGAATCTTAAAGACACATAACACAAAAACATTCAACATCATAATTAAAGCATTCTGTCACTGGAGTGAAATGTGTGGCGTAAAACCTTAAAAGCAGTTTATGATTTAAAAACAAATCTTCTCCGGTCTGGTTAGTGAATGCAGGCTAGCCAGCTAGTGTTAGCAATTATGATTCTGAACCTTAACAAATATGACATCATTTTTAAAAAAAATAGGTTTATTAACATCTATTTATATGACTTAGGACTTCAGAATAACCCGATCCTGTCAGGTTAGCGTATGCTAGCTAACAGTCTAGCGTTAACAGTGAATATTATATTAGCAGCTTAGCTAAGGTCAGTAAAGATTATGACCATTTATGGATATTTGAAAGTTGTAGAGGCTAGCATGTGTTAGCTAGCTTGGCAGGATCAGCAATGAAGATTATGAACATTTGTAAATATAATACCGAGAGATTAGCTCATTTTAGCTAGCTGGCTAACACAATGTGTGTAAAGGTGTGTATAAATGAATGTCAGTGTGTTTAGTGTTATACTTCCTCAGAATTTCCTGAACCCTCATGGCTCAGTCTGCATGTTGAGGAGGGAGAATTATATCGTGCCCAGGCAGGAAAGAAAAACATCAGACAAAATGCACTCATCTGATGTTTTCTTTTTTCCAGACATCTATCGATGAGTCAAATAGAGCAGGAGAGAGAGGCTGAGAGAGAGTCAGGCGTTTTTTTCAGGTCCGACTCCGTACCCTTGATCGATTCTGGACTTGTTTGTAGAAGTGCATCGTCAAGTGCACACCAGGTTTAAAAGTTACCACACCCCGGGACTGAGTCACTTTCACACATGGTGCAGTGACATGAGTGGAACGGAGATTGATGTTTTTTTGGGTTTTTTTTTTGGGCTGCACTGCGGTTTGAAAACAACTTTCACACATCATTAAATGTTCTGAACTCTCAGGGCAAATGCGCTCCATACAAAGGGAGAAAAAGTACAGCAGAAAGAAAATGGCACACACTGGAACACTGAAGTGTTCTACCTCGCTGTGGAGTTCTACCTCGCTGTGGAGTTCTACCTCGCTGTGGAGTTCTACCTCGCTGTGAAGTTCTACCTCGCTGTGGAGTTCTACCTCGATTCTCATCGGTTGGAGATCGCTCGCTGCTGCTGGGGCCCCACGTGGACGGCCTGAAGATCAGTGGGATTGCTGGGGATGGTGCAGCTTGGGGACCGTGGAGATGGCTTTGGACTGAGGTTCATATGTGCAGTTGTAGTGTGATGGATTGGGATTGCGATTGCTGTGAGCAGTTTTGCACTCAGGTCTCCATCAGTGAACAGCTGATAAGTTCAACAAACCAGACTTCATGTGAAAACTGTGATGAATTTCCTGGTTACACAACTGCACTATTTGTCCGTGTAGTTCACAGTTATAAAAAATAAATGATTTATAATCGCACTATCCGGCGTCACCCAGATGAGGATGGGTTCCTTTTGGGTCTGGTTCCTCTCAAGGTTCCTTCCTCATGTCGTCTCAGGGAGTTTTTCCTCACCACCGTCTCCTCTGGCTCACTCATTAGGGATAAATTCATACATTAAAATGTTTATCCTGAATGTATTTATTTCTGTAAAGCTGCTTTGTGACAATGTCCATCGCTAAAAGCGCTTTACAAATAAAATAAAACGAATAAAATGAACTGAATCTGCACACTGAGGTAATGGCACATTGTGCACAGTGCTGTATGAAATATGAAGTTGGTCACATGACTGCAGCGTCGACCTCAGTAAAGTTAGGCTCCTGGTTATGGCCGTGTCCATACAGTCATCAGAAAAAAAAGCCTCTATGCACAATACACACACCTCGTCGCTTATGGACACAAACTGATTGCTTTGCCCTTTATTATCCTGCATAGCCCGAGGCTGAGCTCACACTCTGGTGCATGTTATCACCAACACGCCACCTCTGAATCAGTGCACATGCAGATGGACATGATTAAACACAGCAGTCAGAACTGATGAAACACCTGATAACAAAAAATTCCATACATTATAATAGAAATGTGCAAAATTATAAATGATAAATGATGAAATAACACACTGTGGCGCAGAGCCGTGCAAGAAAAAGAAAAAAGAAAAAAGAGAAGAAAATCTCCTGGGACAAAACAGAAGTTTGCCTGAGTAGCAGAGGGGCGGGGCAGAAAGTGACGGAGGGAGGGGCAGGTGGAGGGCAAAAAAAAGCGGAGAAGAATTCAAATGTGCGCCAGATATCGATCTTCATCACCGTCACCATCATCTTCATCACCTGTGAGCTGAGGAGCGCGCGACACCGACATGAAATGAGGCCCTAAAGATCAGCATTGAGCTGCAGGGCAGGGGGAAGGATCTCAGGTGAGAGGAAGATGGACACGTGAAGGGGCAGGAGAAGCTTCCTGCTGCGTGTTCAGGAGACCAGGAGCGAACTTGGTTTATCTGTAGAGAAGCGCGCGCGCCTCAGAGGAATGGACGCTGCTGGGTAACTTCACTGCACTTCCGGTTCTCAATCACCTGTACCGCGCGCGCGCGGGTGTGTGTGTGTGTGTGTGTGTTTGTGTGTAAGACCATGAGGCGGTTCGGGGTCGTTTGCTTACTGCTGCTGCTGCTGAGCGCGCGTGTGCCACGGAGCTGCGCGCGAGACACCACACCTGATTCAGGTGAGTCGGTGAAGGGTTTAGACACACACACACACACACACTCACACACACACACACACTGTTTAATGCGTGCTGTCAGAGCAGAGGGAAGTGTTTAATCTGAATCTGATTCACCCCGAAGTGTTTCATTTTAAAGAAAATTATTACCCAATTAATTTAACTCTATTAATGTGTGTGTGTGTGTGTGTGTGTGTGTGTGTGTGTTTATTTTTTAAGACAAAAACTGACAGTGAAGGAAAAAACTCACTCCTAGAGTGTTGAAATGACTCTTAATTCCTAACAGGCTGGGATATGAGAAGAAAAGACTGTACTGTAATGTATATCTGACAAATAAGGCCTCCTTCTTCTTCTTCTTCAATTCAGTGATGAATTGACTCATAGAGCGTTGAATTGACTCTTACAGTGATGAATTGACTCATACAGTGTTGAATTGACTCATACAGTGATGAATTGACTCATACAGTGATGAATTGACTCATACAGTGATGAATTGACTCTTACAGTGATGAATTGACTCATACAGTGATGAATTGACTCTTAGAGCGTTGAATTGACTCTTAGAGCGTTGAATTGACTCTTACAGTGTTGAATTGACTCTTACAGTGTTGAATTGACTCTTACAGTGATGAATTGACTCATACAGTGATGAATTGACTCTTAGAGCGTTGAATTGACTCTTAGAGCGTTGAATTGACTCTTACAGTGTTGAATTGACTCTTACAGTGTTGAATTGACTCTTACAGTGATGAATTGACTCATACAGTGATGAATTGACTCTTAGAGCGTTGAATTGACTCTTAGAGCGTTGAATTGACTCTTACAGTGTTGAATTGACTCTTACAGTGATGAATTGACTCATACAGTGTTGATTTGACTCTTACAGTGATGAATTGACTCATACAGTGTTGATTTGACTCTTACAGTGATGAATTAACTCATACAGTGTTGAATTAACACAACACTTTAATTACACCGACAGTATTGACTATATTTCGGCGTATCAATGAATCAACCCCTAATTCACTCTTCTAGTCCTGAATTAACACCCGCAGTTTAGTATCACGCAAATTTCACAAATCTTTAAGCTTTTCATCTGTTG
The DNA here is from genome assembly GCA_037576825.1 of Pangasius krempfi. Lineage (NCBI taxonomy): Eukaryota > Metazoa > Chordata > Actinopteri > Siluriformes > Pangasiidae > Pangasius > Pangasius krempfi. The sequence goes on from CM074993.1 coordinate 451,215, forward strand.
TTTACACACACACACACACACACACACCTGTAAACAGTTTACTCTGATGGTTTACAGGAAAGCTGCTTGGGTCTAAGTAGATCTGGGCTTAAGGGAGCAAATCAAACAACATTCCTGAGTAAATCAGCTTTCTGGCTAGAGCAGTGTTTACAGCACTGTTGATTCTCTCAGTGTTTACAGCAGAAATATCAGGGCATATGGACAACAAATCTGATTTCTAGCTGTGTGTGTGTGTGTGTGTGTGTGTGTGTGTGTGTGTGAATGAATGAATGTGTACTGAATGATTGGGTGGGAAAAATGACTATTAAATGCATCTCTGTTCTCTCTTTAAACGATTCTGCATTGATGATCAGATTTTTTAAAGAAATAAAACAGCTGTAATACAGTGAGAAGCAAATCATAAATGCGTCTTATTATTTTTTAAATCTATATTTTCCCCAAAGTATTGGCCAGGTGGGGGGTGAGATGCGCTGGCGTAGGCTAGGAACTGCTCTGTATGCATTAGAGACTTTACTTTAGGCTTTAAATGTAAATGGTGGTCTCTCTCTCTCTCACTCTCTCACACACACACACACACACGATTGTATTTTATTAGATTTCACTACATTACATCACATGTATGTGATAAATAAAGAACCTTGTTGTTCCTTGTTGCACTCAAAAACCCCATCATGTAAAGCACTAAGAGACACAGAGAACTCTTTTATAATCGTAGCACTCTAAATCAATATCACCTAACTGTCGAGAGCAAATTCTCAGTTTTTACCCCCTTGTGCCCTCCAGCACTGAACACACTGCAGAGCTCTAGGGCACTATTTAGGACACGGCCTAATAGGTGAGAAAACGCTCTTGAGGAGCCGGGCTGAAACTGGGTCATGTGAATTCTCAGTGAGAGAGCGTGTTAGCTGAGCTGTGAGAGCGAGGCCGGCCGCCGCAGCGGGAGCTCAGTCCAATTTTAGATCAGACGCACGTGTTATTTCAGACCTGATCTGATCTGATTAGGTTTTTAACAAGTGGGAATCAAAACACACGTTACACACGTACACACACGTGTACACGGTCATGGCACAGCCGTGTCACACTGAGGGGATCTTTATGAGAAGAGTCACACAAACAGCTCACGCTTCCCAGGTCATGAGCTGCGATGCAGCATTGATATTTTCCAATATGGCCGAACTCGTGTAAGCTGCTTTAGCGGTCGATGCTGAGTGTAATTACAGTGTAATTTTAGTCTTTTCTCAGTAAACTACTGGCAGAAATATCAATTTCTCTGGTTCTGCCTTGAGTCCATTCTCTGTGTCTCCGTCACACTTTACAACCTCATTCTAGTTAGCAAGATCATTAGCCATTAGCTACCTTGCACTCTGTGTTTATATTTCCCGGTTGCCTAGCAACAGTGTTCTCATGCCTTTAATGACTCGAAAAGCACAAACTGATGAGATGAATTAGAGCGTACCATAACAGCGTGCTGTTATCTGCGTTCAGCACTGGAGTGTGTGTTAAGGCTTTTATCTCACTTTTATTTTGTCTGGGAGAAGAGATTTTCTGTGAGGATTGCGAGTGTTTTCTCTCTGTCTGCTTTTATGCCTCCGCAGTGTCATGCTCATTTTCTGATTTTTATGACTGCAGACCTTTGTGGAAGTGTGTGTGTGTGTGTGTGTGTGTGTGTGTGTTTGAAATGAAAAATTGAGAGAGTGATGAGAACAATGGGAGCAATAATGCAGAAAGACAGACAGAAATATGCAGAGGGATAGACAGAAAGTGTGTGTGTGTGTGTGTGTGTGTGTGTGTGTGTGTGTGTGTGTGTTCAGTCAGAGAATAAAGCTCATCTTTTTTCCACGTGTCGTCCAAATCACTGGACAGACAGGCAGAGACTGTGGAATAAATGATGTAATAGTTGATATAGTTGATGTTTAACATACAGACTGTCTCTGTGGCTTCAGGGGAATACCTGTCTTCACCTGTAGTTTAGGAGCGTGTGTGTGCGCGTGTTTGTGCGCGCGTTTGTGTGCGTGTTTGTGTGCGCGTGTGTGCGTGTGTGCGCGTGTGTGCGTGTGTGTGTGTGTGTGTGCGTGTGTGTGCGCGTGTGTGTGTGTGCGTGTGTGTGCGCGTGTGTTCTGACATGTCCGTTGCTGTTAGTAGATTTCCCTTTTGCGAGCTGTTTAAGGTTATTGATATTTATATCTGTGTGGTGCCTCAGTGGTGCCTCAGTGGTGCCTCAGTGGTGCCTCAGTGGTGCCTCAGTGATGCCTCAGTGGTGCCTCAGTGGTGCCTCAGTGATGCCAACCGTTAAGGCTCTGGGTTACTGATCAGAAGGTCAGGAGTCGAAGCCCCAGCATGGCCAAGCCTCCTCTATTGGGCCCTTGAGCAAGGCCCTTAAGCCTCTCTGCTCCAGCTGTATCATGGCTGACTCTGCACTGTGCTGTAATGTATATTATTTTTCTTCTAAATAATCTAACACTCTTACTCTGCCTGGAATGTAAAGCACACTCCTGCCCACTAAATTCCCACAATGAATACATAATGTACAAAAACAGTGCATAATTAAAAACACCCCTAAATTCAGAGCAGAAATAAGGCTTTATTTATTTATATAACGCTCTGCTCTCTTTTTTCACTTCCTTTCGTAATCTAAGTATCCATCAGTTGTTGATGCAAGTGGAAATGTATTTAAAAAAACCAGCATGTTTCCATTAAATTGACTTTTCAGTTGGAAAAATGCTAAATGAATTCATTTCCTAGGGTTATGTTCCATTCCGAATTTTATGTATATCATAAATATGGTACGTGTTTTCTCTCGTTTGTCTTTCCTGGCTATTGCGTTGAGACCGAACGGTAACGAAAACAATAACAGATCTACACGATGTGAGGTGGTTTCATTTCTTCCCATCAGATACAGACGTCGTGTTCTTTACTCAAACTGAACTCGGCACGGTTTCCTCAGTCGCACTTAATTTATGTTAAGTGCATAATATTTCCTGTAAACATTTTAAATATTGATGAGTCATCTGCTGATTGGTTGAACTTCTAGCTGTAACTAGTTAAAAAACAAAACCTGAGTTAGATCTTTTTCTCTCTCGTAGGAGATTAATCATTTCTGCTCTTCCGAGAGCTCCACTGTTCTCCACCTGCTCTGTTTATCTCCGTCTCTCGCTCTACCCTTCACTTTTTCTCGGAGTTAATCAGCAGCAGATTCCCTGAGCGGTAAGCGTTATGATCTTCGAGCCCGGCTCAGATGGAGCAGTGAATAATTCACTCTGGTAAACAGTAAACACCTGCAGGCACAAATGATTAACACAAACACATCGCTGGCTGTGAGGATGGAGTTCATCACCCACTGTAATTGGCTTTCCACCTGTCTCGCTGTGCAAGACGCTCGAGGAAAGAGGAATTCAGCGGAGACTCATAATTAATTTCTCATTTTAATATCGTGTTGATTCAGGAAGAGATAATCTCGTATTATGATTAATTTTCTGTCCTGTTTTCTCTCTCAGGGTTTGACTGCTGCGAGGGAGACGTCTTGCTCCTGCTGGACTCATCTGGAAGCATCTCCTTCTACGAATTCTCCCGCATGCTCCACTTCCTGTCTGACTTGCTCCGCCCCTTCCATGTTGGTCGTGGCCACGTCAGGGTGGCGCTGGTGCAGGTGAACACCGAGCCACGAGTGGAGTTTGACTTCGATGCCCACAGCAGCCAGAACGAACTGCAGGACGCGCTACTGAGAACACCACAGCTTCGCGGGGACACCATGACGGAAAAAGCGCTGCTATTGGCTCAGAGGTTACTGCGGCGACCGACAGGACAGAAAGCTCCGCCCAGACTGCTCCTGTGGCTCACAGATGGCGTGGAGCCAGGGAACGTCGAGGGTCCGATCGCAGCGCTGCACACGGAAGGCGTGTCTGTGCTGGCCGTTTCTACTGGACACTCTAATTACCAGGTGTTTAGTAGAGCTGTGACTCCGCCCATCGAGCAACACCTCTACTTTGTAGATCCTGATTACATGGACATCATCACCAAGGATCTGAGAGAAGCCATCACAGGTGAGAAATACTGATGATATCCCATAATGCACTGCAGTAGGTGTCTAAATGTTGTATGTTAAAGAATAAAGACTACCCATTATGCACTGGGGTTTGGGACACGCCCACAGTGGACTGACGATGAGCACTATATATGTGCACTATATAGTGAATAGGGTGTGTGTAAAATGAAAGTTGTTAGCTACATTAGCCTCTAGTGCAAAATCAGAGCAGTACATTTAGCACACTGGATGTGTCTTGGCTAATCATCTACTGTACATTTGTTCAGCTTCGTTTATTTCCTGAACTGCCGCTTTAATCTCCTGCCTGCGGCCCACAGCAGCAGATATTTTGGTGGTTGTTTCTGTTTGAACATATCAGGTTTTTCTCTCGACAGCAGCTCTCAGGTGGATCTGAGGAAGCAGATGTGACTGGGTGTAAACTGAACAGCACAGTTTGTGCTGCTAATCACACCGCTAGCCGTCTCTGCAGGAAAGCCTTGCGGTAATGTTAGCGGAACAGATGGCGCGCTAAGCTGAACAAAAACAGACACATCACAACATACTGCTTCCATCTAATTAACGCAAGCTTGTTTTTTATTTAATAATGCTGTACGTGTCACATCTTGACAGTTCCAACTGCCATCTTAAATGAGAATACTTTCAAAATTACTTTCAGTCAGCAGACACGAAACCTGTCTCCATGAAACACAGACTCAGAGCAAACGTAGTTTCTTTATTATTATTATTATTATTATTATTATTATTATTATTGTCTTGCAAGTCATGCCAGGTAACAGGCTAACCTTACACTAAGCTTAGACTAACCTTATTGAGTTAGCGATTATGAAACCAGACTAGCTAATACCCAGGTAACATTAGCTAACCTGAGCAGCATCACACTGTAATGTCAGCGCCAGAAATAACACCATGTAGCCTACAGCTTAGCCAGAGACTTCATCATACCTTTCAGCAGGTGTGAAAAATGAGGCAGAAAATAAAATGAACAGAATTTCTCGATTGATCCAATTAATATTCACGACACTGTTGAAATCCCGGATGTTAAATCTTGAACTAGCCTTGAAATTCCATTGCGGAGGCATGTAAAGTCTGTGGGGAAAAAGATCATCCAAAATAATCATGCCTAGCAAAAAATAGATATTTGTTCAGCACACTGTACATTTCCTGTTGTTTCCGGGGGAAAAAACAGCTCTGATATTAATCATGTTTTAAATCTTATCATTTCTGTGAATAAAAGAAACCCTTGCCTTACTTTTGTCAAATGGGTTTGATCTGTTTTATCACTCTTTGCGTTTAAAAAGTTGTAGTGTTATGATAACGCTTGTGCTGATGTTCTTGTTTCTTCCTCATGTGTAGCTGCTGGCATCATCTTTTCCACAAACCCTCTATTAATGCTTGCTTTATTAACATGTTTAATAAGACTTTGTGGTTTTTTTCTTTTTATTTCCACCGCTCAGACCTGATCTGCACCGAGTGTCTCCGTGTACGCGACGTGACTTCCCATAGTGCCTTGCTGCACTGGCAGGCCATTCTGATTGGTGGACTCGGTCACTATGAGCTCCAGTACAGTGAGACGGAGTCGAGCATCGACACGTACCGGAAACTCACACTATCACCTGATCACACCTGGACTGAAGTCGCCGACCTGCAGCCCGATACACACTACAGCGTCTGGCTCACAGCACACACACCGCACAGCACGCGCAGCACAACGCTCAGCACCGGCTTCACAACCCTGCCAGGTGAGGAGGACCTTCTGTCACCAGGTTTGTTCCTGATCACTAATTTCTTATTGCTGAAACTCATCAGTTCCACTCTGCCATATGAAACCTCTGATTCTGTATAACAAGCTCAGTTTCTCTCTGAAAGCAAATTTCTCTCACTCAGAGATGCAAGATCTTATGAATGAACTCTTCCAACACAATCTTTCCTAGCAAAGTCTGTCCTGACACAAAACACCCACAGAGTCTGTGCGTATGTCACAACAAGTGCTGTCTTTTTTTTAATTATCGTGCAAGCAGGCTAATGGGCTAACCTTACAATTGCCTTAATATTGAGCAAGTAACAAGAAACAAGAAATACGCACCACTAGCTAATAGCTAGCTAACGTCAGTTACCTGGGTTCCATCACTTAGAAACGTTAGTGAGGTGGATGGATGAATAGATATTCACCTGTTGCTTTTATAAGGTCTCGTGATGTCGGAGTGTTTTTATACACTGCTGTGTGTCCGTTCCACCGCTCAGACCTGATCTGCACCGAGTGTCTTCAAGCACGTGACGTGACTTCCCATAGTGCCTTGCTGCACTGGCAGGCCATTCTGATTGGTGGACTCGGTCACTATGAGCTCCAGTACAGTGAGACGGAGTCGAGCATCGACACGTACCGGAAACTCACACTATCACCTGATCACACCTGGACTGAAGTCGCCGACCTGCAGCCCGATACACACTACAGCGTCTGGCTCACAGCACACACACCGCACAGCACGCGCAGCACAACGCTCAGCACCGGCTTCACAACCCTGCCAGGTGAGGAGGACCTTCTGTCACCAGGTTCCTCTTTACTCCTTTTTAATTACGCTTAATGCTCTGTGCTGAAAAGTGCTTATACTTCTCAGTTAATTATTCTCAGCAGCTCAGATAAATTCAGCCGCACGACTACACGAAAAGGGAAGAGCTGAAAATACAGTAAGAACTGAAAATAATTTTGGTAACAGAAGTACAGATGTTGATTACGAAGCCTGATTGCACTAAGGTTGCTGATTTTGTCCTAGAGATTAACAGTGTTTCTGTGAAACCGAATGCTACAGTTAGGGTTGTTGGGATGCTGGTTTATAAACAGACTGCAGTATAAGATTATTAAAAATTATATCATTTGAGTAAACTACTGCGTGCTGGAAGACGCATGCTAACCCTGAGTGACGCCTAAAGACTCCTACGTGCTTTCATAGCCTCTCCATTGGACTACTGTGATATCTTTTCAGCTAGGTTATGAACTAATATACGTATAATCTCTCAATCTTCATATAATGTATTGCTCCAGTTAGACACAATATTGCTAAGTAGCTAACAGATGCTTTTTAATGGTTGTTTTATTTCCCTCTCTGTTGTGTAGATGTGTTGTATCCTACGACGGTGATGGTGTCGGAGTCTGGTCCGGACCGGCTGCGTGTGAGCTGGTCCCCGGTTCTGTCAGGACGGGTCGAGCGGTACCGGGTGGAGTTTGGGCCAATCCCACGTGGGGACGTACGCTCTGTGACGTTGTCTAGGTCGCAGAGCAGCGTTCTGCTCACACAGCTCCAGCCCGACACACACTACCTCATCACCGTCAGCGCCGTACACTCCTCCGGCCAGGAGGGGGCGATCTCCGTTAAAGCCTGCACTGAGGAGGGTGAGAGAGTTGCACTAACGGGCGCAATAAATTTTTTAAAAATATTCGCTCTCACCGATTTCCCCTGATGATGAAGAGGCGTGTGCACTTGCGGTGTGTATGCTGGCAGTGAGAGCGATGAGGCAGAGAAGCGTGCATTAATATAAAAGTATATATTGTTATATAATATAAAATAGAGTCCTGAGAAGAGAACATCTGTAAATAGAGAACAGAACAGACGAGAGTTGAGCTTTGGAGCAGGTTACGTGTCCTACACAGTGTCCTTTGGACATATTAATGTTTAATAACTACACTGTTCCAAAGTACCAAAGTCTCGTTGTTCTCCTTTATGCGTTGATAGTTAGCTAATACGATGAATCAGTAATAAAAAATAAAGCGCTGGTCTGTGCAGCATGGTTGGTGCTCAAGCTCAAACGCACTATGTCTCATGTTAAATTGAATTAGAATTTTATTTGCTTATCCTTGATGATTATTACATAATTAGCTTAATTTAAGTTAATTTAAGTCCCTACTATAGCTGTCTCAAGTCTTGTAGTTTGCCGATTTTAGCGTGTATAGTGTGTTCACATCAGGAAACCAGCGGTGGGTGAAGAACACTATTCCCTCTGCAAATTAGCGGTGAAAACTTTAAGGTGGATGTTTAGGGCGGTTGGTGCGTAAGGAGGAAACCCGTCATTTTTGTTTAATTTGAGAGATTACTAGTTAAGAGCATCATTTGTGACACTGTGTTATTTGTTTACAGTTCTCCCAGGCGTACATGACCTCCGACTGACGCCGATGGGCTTCGACTCTGTGAAAGTGGACTGGAGGACTCAGGAGCAAGCGGCGGGGCTTCAGGGTTACTGGGTGAAGTGGGAGACGGAGGGAAGCTCTCCATCCTCATCCTCATCATCGCGTTACCTGCCTGCTCACACACTCTCCACTGTACTGACACACCTGAACCCCACGACCCGGGTGTGTGTGTCGCCGGTGTACAGGACGGCACGTGGCGAGGGGCTGTGCTGCACTACGCATGCACACACAGGTACAGAAAAGAGAGAGAGAGAGAGAGTGCGAGAGAGAGAGTGCAAGAGAAAGAGAAAGAGAGAGTGTGTGAGAGAGAGAGAGAGAGAGAGAGAGAGAGAGACAGTTTGAGAGAGAGAGAGCAAGAGAGAGAGAGGGCAAGACAGAAAGAGAGAGTGTGAGAGAGAGTGCAAAAGAGAGAAAGAGTGCAAGAGTGAGAGTGCGAGAGAAAGAGAGAGAGAGCGCGAGTGAGAGAGCGAGAGAGAGAGCGAGAGCGAGTGAGAGAGCAAGAGATCGCTAGTTGTTATAGTCCAGAAGAATAAACTTCTTAGTTTACTGAACGCACTTTTAGCGATATGCTGACTTTTATTCACACATAACTTTTACGCTAATAAAGGACCAGTTCATTCTAACTGAAAGTTGCTTCTCGTTGTCTAACACACCACACGTCTGTCTCCTTCTTCCGACAGCTGCTTCGTGAAAAGAGAGAAGGTTCCAGACTCCAGAGGAAGAAGAAGCATGACCGGCTTTTGGTGTGCTGTGGAAGAGAAAAAAAACACACTTTCCCACTAAAGGACACGCTTCTGAGTATTATATCATAGAGACTGGCTTTGACTCTTTGTTATTAAAAGTGTAATTTATATTAATTAACATGACAGGTGTGGAACAGCGATAGTAATGAATGGTATTTAAAATTCTCTCAAAAATCCTGTCAGGTTAGCGCATATCATCTAATCTTTAAGCTAACGTCAGCATTAAAGATTTAAGAATGACTCAAAAACTCCTCCTGTCAGGTGAGCACATTTTACTTGCTGAAGACTGTTAGCTAACATGAGATAAAGGTGATTTTTTTATATCCATTATATCAGAAATCCTGTCAGGTTAGCTCCTGTTAGCTTGCTGCCTAGCGGTAACAATGAAGATTTATGAAAACTAAAATTTAATAAAATCCTCTCAGAAATCTTGTTAGCGTCTGTTATCCAGGTGGTGGTAGTTAGCAGTAAATATTATGAACATTTGTGAATTTTATTTAATATTCCCTCAGAAACACTGTCAAGTTAGTTCTTGTTAGCTAACATTAGCAGTAAATGTTTTGGATCTTTCCAAGATTTATGAAAAAGACTTTAAAATTCCCTCAGAAATACTGTCCGTTAGCTAAATAGCTATGTTAGCTAAATAGCTTGCATTATGAACGTTTGAAATTTGACTCAAAAACCTTCCCAGAAATCCTGTCAGCTAGCTCAGGTTGCTAACTAGCTTCCTAGCATTAGCGATGAAGATTTATGAATATCACTTTACAATCTTCTCATGATCTTGTTTTACATTAGCCGGCTAGCTAGCGTGAGAAGTGCAGATCCAAAACCTTTATGAAGGTCTTAAAATCCTGTCAGAGATCCTGCTGGATTTGTTTATATTAGACAGGCTGCTAGCGTTAACAGAAAAGAGCTAATAAGAGCTAAATCATACAATAATGTAAAAAAAAAACATTATTTGACAACATTTTAATTTCCATTTAAACCTGCAGCCTCAAGTGCTCAAAAATAGTCACTTCTCTAGTGTTCCTAAGAACAAATAACCCAAATGATGTTACAAACTACAGATTTACAGAATAATAAACGATCCGTCGCGTTGTGTAGGATTAACTGATGTACACGGAGTAACTCCTGGTGTTCAGTGTTAGCCCTGGAGGCTGGATTATCATCCCTGAACAAAGGAGAACAAAAATCTTTACTTCAGCTTCGCAAGTGGTGGTGTGACCTGAATAAAGCCGTCTGGATCAAAAGAGGTGATCGATCAGGATCAGTCAGAGACGCAAGAGGTTAAAGGTCAATGAGGGAGAGGAAACAAAGGCATCTCGACATCTCGGTGTGATGAGTTCTGTGGGGATTAGATAAATTCATTCAATCCCAGCCTTTCATTCTGATTCTCTCTCTCTCTCTCACTCTCACACACACACACACACACACACACACACACACACACCCCTAAATAACTTATTCGCTGCAGCGCGGCTTTGCACACGCTGCCACCCAGTGGCCTCTGCACACAGTTATGCAAAACTTTGCACCCCCCCATTGTGTAAAAAAATGGAAATGTACCTTTATTTTGTTATTTATCCCCAAGAACAGAGAATTCCAAAAAGTTAAACTTCAAATGTTGGCATTTCCTGCAACAAAACAACAACCCAAAACGAAATGAAGTGAAAAATGATCTAAAAAAAGAGGCAAATTTATTTATTTTAAATAATGTTTTCAGGCATCATTTGCTACACAGAGATGTTAATAGAAAATATGCAGAACACATTTATAAAGGGAGAAACAAACTTCTGATCTGATATCAGTTTAATGTTTCACTATAGATACACATTTGTTTGTTACTTGTGATAAAGAAGAGACATCTGTGAAAGCAAACTCACTCACGATCCTTACCCAGGATCTCAACTTTGTTCTCAACCGTATGTATAACATCCCAGCGTTTCTATGCACTTTGTTAACTTGAAATGGAATTTAATATAAATAAAAATGTTTGAGGGCCTCTTGTTTGTGATAGTTCAGGTCCGTATTTTTTGGGGATCACCTGCACTGTTTACCTTTTACACAGCGAAGGTTAGGAAAGATATTTAACCCTTGATATTCTGTGATAAACGATAAGAGATCACAGGAGCACCGCCTAAAGTTGAAATTATTGTGATGTATCTCTGTAGGTTTTCATAGTTAAGTTACTGTTGGAAACAAAAGAGTTAAAATCTTGAAAATGCAAAAATCAAATGATCCATTTGGGAGATTTATTTAATAATTAGTGAGTGGTGCTGAAAATAACCAGTCACGTTTTATTATAAAAACAAATAACAAGCGACATCGCAATGGTGCTAAAGCAACGCAGTTACTGTTACTTTAAGCAGGTTTTCTTGGTGGTCAGTTGTTGGTTTTGGTTTCTAATAATGACTGCATGTGAATGGAGGGAAGGAAAAATAGAACAGAAATGATTTCTAATCGCACTATCCAGCGTCACACAGGTGAGGACGGGTTCCCTTTAGAGTCGGGTTCCTCTCAGGGTTTCTTCCTCATGAAGTCTCAGGGAGTTTTTCCTCACCACCGTCACCTCTGGCTCGATCATCAACATTTCAAATTTATATCCAGAATTTATATATTTCTGTCAAGCTGATTTGTGACGTTGTTAAAAGTGCTATACAAATAAAATGTAACTGAATTGAATCTTGTCCATTAGAGGTTGGTCACTGGGGGCTGTTCATGTTTGGTTGTCAATTTTTTAAAAAAATTTTTGTATTTTAAGCCAGCATGTAATTTAAGGTGTTCACACGGTGAGCTATTTGATTTTAAATTGTTTTCTTAGCGCTATAGAATAAATTGACTGATCTGTTTCACACACACACACACACTTTTTTGCTTTGTTTACTCTTTGACACACTCCATTCTTTCCAGTTGTTTGTACAGGAGTGTGTTTCCAACCCAACCTCCTCACCTGTACGTATAAATCTACGTGATTCTGCATGTGGCTTGTTACGTGTATATTCACATGTCCAGTAGCTGTTGTGATCTGTTGACCACTAGGGGCACTGCACGGGATATTTTACAAACGGAAATGCTCTGCTATTTTTTTTGCTTCAGATTTTATTTGATAGCTTCACTTTATAGTAATAATATAATTTAACGATGTAAGTATCATCTAGTGCTAGTGAGTGGGGCAACAGAAAAATGTTTGCCCTATCATCTGTAGGCTGTGAGTGTGAGTCCTGATGATGCCACATCCGTCCGTGGCTGAGAGTCCAAGAGAGCAAAAGCGGCAGAAATAATTTATATTGTTATTTTGGATAAGCTTTTCAAAACCAAAGCTATCAAATAAAATCAGACTCAAGCTCAGGATCCGAGCTCGACATCCCCAGATAATAGGGCAAACATTTTTCCGTTGCGTCACTCAGAAGCAGAAGACATGATAGGAGGTTGTGTTGATTTCCTCAGTGCTCAGTGTCACATCGTCACTTTCTTTGTTTGGGTCTCTTGTTTGTACGAGACGGTGGTGCTCTCCAGCGCCCTCTTCTTCTTCTTGTTGCCCTCACTGTTTGTGGTTCTGCAGCCCACCGAGACAAGTAGCTCCTGCACCATTACCACGATCCTCTTGCGCAGTTTGCCGTGGCCGATCGCCACCACGATGGGGCTGAAGCCCACGAAGACGGAGGCGGCGAACTGTGAGACGGTCAGCAGGCCCTCGGTGTGCACGCCACCGTCGTAGTTGTAATAAGTCACAGCGGCCACCTGCATCACCCAGCACACGACGAACAGCACCACCAGCGTCATGATCACGTGACCCGCCTTCCGCTCCGTGTGCACGTGAGCCGCTCCGCTCTCCACGCCCGCCGTCACCATGCGGATGTGTTTAGCCAACGTCCGGAGAGTCGCCAGGTTAACGGTCACCATCAGCAGCAAGGGCAGCACCTGGAGGAGGACGACATCATCAGGTAATTCTGAATTCTGACTGTCTGTATCTGTCTATCTTCATACATATCGACCTGTCTGTCTCTCTGACCATGTGTCTGAACAAACTCCAGAACGTGTAAGTTCTCTACATCTGTATTATCACCGAATGACGCAGTTACTTCGTGCACGAACCTCGTTGAGAGCGAGTGAGGTGGAGGCGAAGGCCGTCCCCTGCTCTCTGGACGGGAATTCCCACATGCAGCCGAGCAGCGGGCGCGTGGTGCAGCTGATCACCATCAGTTCCGAGGTGGCATTTCCATGGACGTGTCTGGAGTAGATGGCGGCAGGTAGCGAAAACACCAGGTTGGCGCCCCAGATGAGTCCCAGAGCCAGAATGACGCGTTTTCGGTCCTTCTTCTGCGCCATCGGGCCCATGGCCACGTGCTTACGTCTCAGCGTGGTGTAGTGAAAGATGCTGAGGGCCAGCGTGGCCCAGCTACCCACGGAGCGCCACCACACCCACAGCAGCATGAACACTCGGCACCAGTTCGTCTCCAGAGACACTTCCAGACCCAGGTCCGAGATGAAGATGGGCACGGTGCGGAACAGCGACGTCAGCAGGTTCACGAGCGATAGATTGAGCAGGATCAAGTCAGACGGAGGCAGGTGATGAGATGTACTTTCTATCGTACATAGTACCACCTGAGAGAGGGAAAGCAACAGGAGGTGGAGGAAAATACAAAGGTTTGGCATGGTAACGGGTAAAAACTTCTCATTACCTAAATTTATTGTGTATACGTTTCTGATAGCAACGACAACGAATCTGTTTCGTATGTTCCTTAAAAGACAAAACTTCCCCGCAGCGTTTTAGTTACTCACTGGTTTATATTTTGGGGACCAGGGCCAACCTAGTTTACAAAAAGTTGTTGTGGAAATAACTGAGCAAGTGGGCAGCAGTGATGAAGTGTTTTGGTGGGAGTGGGCAGTGTGTGGACAGCGAGTGGGCGGCGAGCCTGATATAATCATCTGTTATCCAAACAGTAACGCGGTTTCCGTTCCCAACGCCACTAACCACCAAACGCTGAATTTTTGTCTGAAGGTTGTGGGGGATTTTTTCAGCTGTTGTCCAGCTAACCCAGAACCGAACAGGAAATAATAACAAGAAGTGACACAACCCTGTCCTGTGCGTCTGATAAATGTGTTCTGCTAACTGAGAGATATAAAGGATGTCGTAGGCGTTAGTGACACACAGATGGACGCACAGCAAATGGAGGTGGCCAGCTAAACTATGTTTGTGATTAGTTAGTTTAGCGTAGGACATCCAAACGTCATCCAACAGAAAACTGCTCATTCTAACTTTCCTCTTTACTGGAATTTGTTTTTTGATGTCATATTGATGTTTGTATACATTAACATTGAACACTTAATACATATAATAAGCTAACCACATTTTTCTTATTCATATGTTTTGGCAGCTCAACATGAAAACCCCAAAATGTGTAGCTGTGTTTCTGTAGCTGTATAATAATAATAAATCCTTTCTTTTTTCTCTCTCCTGAAGTTAATGAAACACAAAACCTTGGGGAGCGTCCGTCACGAACGTCCCTGTGAATGAGCTGTTACTATAGAAACGATATTAATAATAACATGTTAATACGAACCCGTGATTTGCAGCTGCGCTACTGTCAGAGCTGCTGTGATAGAAAATTAATCAACACCTTCTGACCAATCAGAATCCGACTGCACTGTGATATGAGTAACATTAATCCAAGGTCAGTGTTTACAGATTAAAAGGGCAGCGAGATTTTCATGTCTGGAGACTAAGCCCGATTTTGAAAGCACACTCAGCCTTGTGTTTGATTTTCATATGTAAAAAAGTAAACCGCGGTTAAATATCATATACGTGCATTTACGTAGATGCCGTTTGAAGAGGCCTTAGTTTTGAGAACTGAATCTGGCTGAAATCAGATCTCCCACATTAATGTACCAGTGAAAATGTCACGAGCCTCAGTGGCTGACCTTAAAGTACCTCACGCTGACATGTAAGTGAAACCTACCGCCACCAGTTTAGCACTGAGCACGCTCCTAAATAATTCCACACTCCATCAAAACCCTCGCTTTGGGTTTGTTTTGTTTTGTTTTTTTGTTTTGTTTTTTTTGTGATTTTATTTTGTTATTTCATCATGTAACACTCATAGGTACAACACTGGTCCTTATGGTCCACTTCCTAGGTAACTAAAGTACACGAGACGGACCCATAAGGGCCCGGTCCCGGCTCCGGAACGTCACCATTTTGATTTGGAGAATTAGAAAAGCACCAATCTGATTCTGCATATCCTTATCAGACCCACTCTCGCTGACCATTTCATCAGGTACATCTGAATATGGGACACATACACTGACTGTAGCTCATTTGTTGCACTGCATAAAGTATTGGCACCCCTCTACCCCATCCATCGTACTACGTGTTCTGTTCTCACTGCTGTGTCACATTTCAGCCAAAATGCAGAGATCTAAAAAATTGAATTAATTAAAACATGACATCGGCGCAACCCTTGTGTGTATAGCTTTCCTCTTACCGTGTAGATGACCAGGACATTTCCCAGAATTCCAGAGAAGACCAGAATGCCGAACAAGATGGCATCCAAGGTGAGCACTTCAGCCATGGTTTCTTCTCACTCTGCTTCTAACCCGCTGATCTCTCTTTCATTCTAATTTATGGCCATCATGTGTGTGTCACTGCCTCTGACTTCCTTCCTGATACAACAGCTTTTCCTTTTATGCAAACAAAAACACACACACATACACACACACACACACACACACACACACTAGCCCACAGTCCTCTGTCAGCAGTACCAGTGCTGACCAGCACACAATTTAAGGCCAATTTAACATTAGCATCAGTGGCTAAGCAACCGTAACCCAGTCTGCTTTCCCAAAAGGGTCACAGAGCCAAGAGCTGAACGAGACGACGGTACGATACGCACAATTTTGACGTCACTGAAGACGTTCTGCGTGAACATTATTGCACTATTCATTGTCACCCAGATGAGGATGGGCTCCTTCTGAGTCTGGTTCCTCTCAAGGTTTCTTCCTCATATCGTCTCAGGGAGCGTTTCCTCACCACCGTCACCTCTGGCTTCTCATTAGGGATAAATTCATAAATTTAAAATGTATATCCTGAATATATATTTCTTTAAAGCTGCTTTGTGACAGTGTCCAAAGCTCTATACAAATAAAATTGGATGGAATTTAATTGAACATTACTTCTTATCATCGTGTCTTTAAAGGAGCAGTTAGGCCAAAAATAAACTATGCCTTGACCTTGATTGATTGATTGATTGATTGATTGATTGATTGATTGACTGATTAGCCAAGACATGTCTGGTGTTTGAAGTTTTGGAAGTAGACAGCACCTCTGTGATGATTTAGACATCGAGACAGCTAAACTAGAGGCTGCGTTTACACAGCACCGTTAGCCTTGTAACAGAATTTGGACCCCAAATACGTTTTGGCTGATCCACTAGATTTGGGCTAAAAGGAACACTTTTGCCAAACCTTCAGATTGAGGACGAATGCAGACTGTTCCAAGCTTTCAACCTTTCTGTAGTTTGTTCTGTTTTGACAGACGTGAATCTTCCCTTCGTTGGTCTGGTACGCAACAAACAACCAAAGTACGATTCCCCAAAAACTCTGAGGATCTCTGTGCTCCTCCAGCTGAACGAGTGAGCCATGCTTCTGTGTGTCACAGCCGTGAACACAGCTTAATGCCCCTGATACCACAGAGCGGCTGAACAAGTAGAATTTATAATGAATGATGTGGTGATGGTTTTCCTTTTTTTTTTTTTTTTTTGGAGACGTTTATTATAACATTTATGGAAGGAGTCTTGGTTGTAAGTGCTCTCAGTCCCGGTTCTGCCTTCTCCATTTTCTTGGTAAAATGACATAGAATAGGGATTTTCTCCATCACTGACCCAAGCAACATTCCTCTGCACTTTGTGTGTGTGTGTGTGTGTGTGTGTGTGTGTGAGAGAGAGAGAGATGCTGGTGAAGAACAACTGTTTATCGCAGCTATAACGTAAGTGACAACAGGAACTAACTTGTCTCTTGGACATTACACAACATTAGATGTAACTATAAACAGATAAAATGTGTGATTTATCGTTCATTAATAAACATCGTCATCGTTGGCAGATCACTGTGGTGTAAGCAGAATAAAACACTCCAGATAATAATGCACTCTGAGGGGTAGCAGTGACCCGGCAGCGCGTCGTGCCGCATCACACCCGCCTTCCCGGCGTGGATTATTTTCCCACAACAGCACAGTCTGGAGTGTGTTATTCCTTACATTATGATGTTGAGCATTTTTTTTAACCATGGTGAAATTTTATTTTCAGTGTTCACCTTTACATCATCTGTCTCGCTGATTCTGTGAAGTAAGGCCTCCTGTCCCCTCCGAACAAAATGCATTTATTTATCTAGAGTGTGTGGATCAGTGAGCACACCGCTGTTTAACTACACATGGCTCAAATACATTGGAATATTTTCCATGTTCTAAAAAAATAGTAACAGCTCTATGAGGGTGTGTGAGAAATGTATTTATAGTTCTTACTGTAATACATGTCCAGTATTGCCATGTTATTCACTGTTAGTTTACAGTTATGTAATCCAATGATTTATTTTTTCTATACATTCATATAGAATAGGGATTTTCTCCATCACTGACCCAAGCAACATACCATGCTGAGCAATGTGTGTGTGTGTGTGTGTGTGTGTGTGTGTGTGTGTGTGTGTGTGTGTGCTTATTTACCCACGGGCCTTATTATACTGACTTAACATTTTCCCGTTATTAAGAACAGCGCTGACGCACTCAGTGCTGCAGAGACAAAACTGTCTGTTTCTCTGTTTGGGTTAATTGTTGTTCATTTGTTTGTTAGTTCCAGAGAAGTGCACAGTTTAATGTATTACTGAATGCATCACTGAATGGAGTTTGTCTAAAAAAAAAAACAGTTTGGTGAAGAGTGAAATGTCCACATTGTCCCTTTTTACCCCGAGATGTAGTCTGTCAGTCTCTCGTTCGAAGCTCATGTAGATAATATAAGCAGGGTAGCATTCCTCCACCTTAGAAACATCGCTAAGATTAGAA
>CM074993.1:469331-481454 GCA_037576825.1 Pangasius krempfi
AGATCATGACAGTGTGACTGTCTGAAGGACAATGACATTAAAGCCATATTTTTGCACAGATTTTAACTTTTAAAGGCCATGGTCTTAAACTTTTGATCAGCTGATGACCAGCCTGTTTGAGTTTAAATGCAGTTTTCAATAAATTGCCTGCTCTCTATTTTTTGTCTCTTGCTCTTGTTTCTTCTTTTGGCATTTTGAAGAAGTCAGAACCTGGTTACGATCCACCAGTGCGAAGTGTGAACACTTGTAATATTTTCCCTGGTCTTAAGATTTTGTTCAGGAGTGTAAATATATATATATTTTTTTTCAAACAGAAGGTTTTAGAATTTTGAAATATTTCAAACAAAGAAAGTAAATGTTCAATATCTTGAATAATTAATAGTCAGGATTCTGCACTATTTCTAGCTCCCTAGTTAAATGTAAGTAAATGTGTTATTGGTCATGTTAACTGCTTTGTACTGAAGGTCAGATCTTCCTCATGTCTAATCTCTGCTACTGAAGCCTGAGATCAGACGACACTCTGATGGATCTGATCTAAAATGGATCATCAGGTTTTACACAGACGTGTGGAGTCCAGCTCGAGTCTCACTGTCATTAAAGTGAAAAGGGGACAAACTGAATACTAAGAAACTCTGAAACGCATATAAATATTTCTGAGATTCTACTTTTCTACTCAAGCTGCTGTCGGTAAAATAATTTGACATGAAATTTGTTGTATTCAATTAGAAAAGAATGCACAACAGAAGCATTTTCATTAATGCTCTCAGACTTTTTTGGACCCTACAGTATATATAGTATACAGATATGTATTAACCTGTAGTGAAATTATAAGAGGTTTCCTGATCCCTTCATCATTCACACATTTTTCTAATCCCTCTCTAACGTGTGTGGCTCGCTTGTTTGGTTGGTTGTGCAATTCTCCTGTCGACCACAAGATGGCGCCGCACACTGACAGCAGCAGCAGCATCCTCCATAACCACTGCGCCTTCATTTTCTTTTCTCACCTCCTCATCATCATCCGCCTCATCCTCATCCTCCTCCTGAATGATGGAGGAAGCAGGCTGCTGGAGCGACGCACTGGAGGAGATGTGAGGAGGAAAGGGCGACGTCATGACAGATTACAAACACTCACTGACGTCATCGCGTCACTCACCTACATCCTCCACGACAGCCGTCAGGCGGCCAGAGGAAGAGAGAGGAGGAGGAGGAGGAGGAGGACAGCGAAATGGTGCCTGCCTCATCACGTAAGCAGTGCTGTAGCTAATGAAACTCATGCATGGACAGAATGCAGCTATTCCTGTGGAAATACTGTGATTGGTGTCCTAACGTGTGACTGCTGCACCTCTCTGTCTGTGTCCCTCTCTAAAGACTGTGTAAATCTGCATGAATCAGGGAAAGGTGGATTTTATCTCAGCCTGATCACTTCCTTTGAGAGCAGGCTGTGAGAGTGATGTGATGAGATGTGATGTGATGGTCTGCGACGCTCCTCTCTCGGGTTCCTCCCGCTGTGACCGTGCCGCCTGGCTTCGCTGAGATGCACGCAGAGACACAGTGAGGTACGAAAGTGTAATAATCCGCTCAGGAGAGAGAAATGAGGAGCCACCGGAGCTGGCTGGTCGTCTCCTGTCTCCCTGTGCTGCTCTGCTGCTGGACCGGAGCGAGCGCCTGGCGGACACGTGACGTCAGTAATAATAATTCTTACAGCCTAATAAAAGTCGCGCCACCGCACGTCAGAAGCAGAGACGGCGAGTTTGAGCCGGAGCGCCAGGAAAGCGGATCCAACTCGAGCAGCAGCAGCGACTGGCTCAAAGAAGGTAGCCTGTGTGCGTACCGCGTCCTGGAGAGAGGCGAAGACGGGCGGCTATGTTTCCGACACGCCCGGGTCAACTTCACCTGTCCCGGCAGCACCTGCAGACAGGTGAGATCACCTGGAGGTCACCTGGTCGCCAACCTGCTCTCCAACAGCACTGTGCTGCTCCAGTGGAGTTACCCCATGGTGCAGGATAAATCAGGACACGTTCTAGCGAACTCAGAGATCCCGACAGAACCCCCTACAGGGTCTCCACCTGCCCCACCAAAGATGCCCAGCGTGGGGCAGCGGGAGCCTCAGGGGGGCTTCAGGATGAGGTGCTGGTGGAACGGCAGCTACACTCAGTTCGAGTGTGCGAGTGTGCACCTGGCCAGCGGCTGCAGGGACTATTTACTGAGCGAGCTCCACGAAAATGTGCCCTACCGAATCTGCCTGCAGCTGGCGGTTTGGGACGGGCCCGGCGAGTGTGTGGAGTTCAGCGTGTCGCCCACGGGGATGCAGGACATCGTGATCGCCATGATGACGGTGGGCGGAGCCATCTGCGTGATGCTCGTCATCATATGCCTGCTGGTGGCCTACATCACGGAGAACATCATGAGTCCCAACGCGCAGCACACACTCGCCGCACAGCAGCACTCTCGCCGTTCACACAACACGTACCTCTGAACACACAGGGATACACACACACACACACACACACACACACACACACACACATACACACACACACACCAACAGTTGAGACCATGATTTCTTCAGGTAGGACGTGTTCCTGAATCAGCATTCTTTTTAACCAATCACTGCCCTCTTATCAGCTTCATCAGCTTTTTCCCCCAGAAAGACGAACCCACTGTTTTTGTTTTTTGTTTTTTTTCTAGCAGTGTACGCTTCCTGGGTTAAAGTTCACCTCGCTGTACTCGACGGTAAATAAACATGACTTCATCACAACACACACCCTTTTACTTTCAAATGAAGTGGCTTTCTGGTCAGTTTGATTTGCTTTCAGGCAGGTTGCAGTTTGATATTAAAATATGCTCCATCGCTTTGCCTTCATTGATGAACAGATCAGCAGAGCTACGCACTTCAGGTTTTGTTTTACGAGAAGCTGAGGCGCACACTGATGACATCAGATGGCAGTGAGTGGTTAAATGGAAACATTCCTCACCACGTCCATCTCTCAGTACCTACACGTAATTCTAAAAAAATCCACAAACACCCTCCTACAGACCTCTCATATGAACAGATACACACTTCATGGCACTCAAACACAACCGTAACAAATGAGGTCCTGGACAAACACTCTAACAGCCTCTTACAGCCCACACACACACACACACACACACAATACTCTGTGAGCTTCTGGCAACACCTACGCCAAAAAGACTGAGGCAAAATACACACATCATAAAACTCGATTTCGTTTAGACATGAGCATTGCTGCATTTTGCGTGTTTCTTTTTATCTTGAAGCAAAAAAAAAAATCTCACTGGAACCTCGGTTCTGATCGGATCCATGTTCACATATCACAGTGTGTGTGTGTGTGTGTGTGTGTAAACACACAGATCAGGTAGAAAAGCAAATAAAAACAAGACTTGATTAATACATCTTCACACAAACATCCGCCAATAAGCTGTTGCACCCCCTACCTGTGACTGTGTGAACTGACGTGTACCACTGAACTGTGCACATTAGCGAAACTAGATTAGCCAGGTAGCCGTAGGAGCATATGATTACAATAAAAGGTTTAAACTTAAGATTTTTAGTTAAACATAGATAACTGAGTGAAGGATGATCGTGTCATGAGTGACATGAGTTTAAAGGAGGAGTTTGTCTGAAAATGCTATTGTGGCTAATGCATCTAGCATCTTTATGGTACACCTGATTAGCCTATATTTTCCACCTAAACATAGTGAAGAAGTTTAAAACGAAGAGTTCCGCATGGTTTTAGTTTTATTCCCATGGAGATACGATCATTAGGTTGAAAGCTGATGGGAAAATCATCGAATGCTAACTGCATCCCATTACGATTCATTTAGCATTAGCAACATTAGCATTTTAGGCAAAGTGTTCTTACTGCTTTGAGAATGAAAGAAGCACCTGACGGGTTTTTTTTTTAAAATAGTTTTTCTCCTCTAAGGGAGCAATGCTGTCTCATTTCTGTAGGACTTTACAGTAATACAGTCGGCTAACACACGCCATCGTTGTGGTGGCCACAATAAGATTTTATGCCTTACGAAGTTAATAATATTCAGTTATACTGAGGACACGCAGACTGGTGAAGCAATCTGAATACTGTGCTATTTTTTCCTCTCTGTTCTACTAAACCTCTTGTGTCAATAAAAAAATGAGTCTAATTTAAAATGTGTTTTTGTGTGAAACTTGAAATCATGATATTGAAATATCTTCTCATCAGTGCTGATTGAAGTTACATAGTTTATTATTTACATTGTTTTTAGACAGAACAGGAATCTCTTTAACAGAAACTTTCTTAGTAATTGTGGATAAAACTATTATTTACACCCAAAAGTTTTTACACCACTTGCATGCTAAGCTATCTAGCTAGCTAACTTAGCTAATGTTAATGATGAAAATATCTTGGTTTTCATGATAACATTATATTTGTAGATGTTTAGCTGCTGTTAAACTAATCAGAAGTCAGAAAATAAGTTAGAGAATAAGGGTGAACTAGAGAATGTCCAGGTGTGACTAATCTCAGCTAGTTAGTTAGCTGGCTATGTAAGTTAGCTAATGTTAGCGATACTGTGGATGGCAGGACGACATGGGGGGCGAGCGGGGCGGGGGTTCTAATTTGCATAATTATGCATATTCATAGATCCTGGGCATTTTTAATAATAGTGTAGTAATAGTGTAGATATCCTTTTTTTCTAGGCTACAGTAGATTGTAGATTAGCTCAAATTGTATATAAAATGTATTATTCTACATGTGGGGTGTACTTTTCATCTTTTGTAGCAATATTTAATATTAATATTCTATTACAGTAAATCGTACAACGCAGTAAAAAACAAACATCCGGTCCCAAAGCCACGCCCATAATGCGCAGCGAAAGCCCCG
Organism: Pangasius krempfi; assembly: GCA_037576825.1. Taxonomy (NCBI): domain Eukaryota; kingdom Metazoa; phylum Chordata; class Actinopteri; order Siluriformes; family Pangasiidae; genus Pangasius; species Pangasius krempfi. Next base: position 474,215 of record CM074993.1, read on the forward strand.
CCCAGTGCATTGCGTCAGCATTAGCGTCAGCCGGTCCGCCATTTTGTTCCAGTTTGTGATTCAGACAAAACCCGGTGTAGTTGTAGTAACTCTGCGCCGCTGAATGTACTCGATAAACACTTAAATTATCGCTTAGTAGTATTTTTGATGGGGGGTTTATTCGCGTAGAATCAATCTGGAATCGTTTTTGTTGAAATTTTGAGTTGTGGATTAGTAAAATTTTTGACGAGAAGTACAATATGCCAAGCCATCCGCTTCGCGTAGCGGTGGTGTGCTCGAGTAACCAGAACCGCAGCATGGAAGCACACAACATCCTCAGGTAACGACGAAAAGAGGAAAAGACAAACTTAAATAAAACCACACGGTCACCAGGATGAGAAGAACGACACTGGCAATCACCGGATGGTTTTTTTTTTTGTAAAACAAGGCTTTGTGTTTCCTTCTGACTGCTTTTCACAGGCGACATTTCTCGAACAACTGACAGGACACTGAAACCTCATGACTAGAAAACTAAAATAATACGAACAGTCTCTACCAAGTGAATAAACTTAGAGTATTTCTGTTTTTTTTTGTTTGTTTGTTTGTTTTTTTTAGTCTTGAGAGATTTTCTTGGGGGGATTTAAAAAAAAAAAAAAAAACAGGTCTGCTGTGTCATAGAAACCGGAAGCAGATGGAGTTTTCGGTAGGACTCGGAGTCGATTCATCGATTCTTCAATTCCAGTCACTCGGAAATTAAGAATCGACTCCGAGGCTTTTGAGAAAATGGATTCGGTTCAGTGAAAATTAAGAGTGGTTATATAAAAAAGTGAGCATCTGAGGTTTTTGGTGTTTGATAAATACCCCTGCACAACACAAACATCAACAGTCTAGCAGTGTTTTACACAGAAGGAGACGGGTATTTTGAGGAATCGACTCCATTCGATTCCCAACACCAGGAACCGAGCAGCCCTAGTCGCATTTCCGGGACTCTAGCTGACAGAATAGGAACTTAGTTGGATGTAGTGACTGCTGCTGGACAGAGAACACTACATATACATTTTAATAAGGTTTAATCTACGTTTAGTGCAGAGGAAATCTCTTACAGTTTAGTCACAGCTTTAAAAGTTTTCCCCCCCTTCTTCTTCTTTTATTTATTTATTTAAATTTAAAAAGCTGGTTCTATACACTAGGAGTTCAGACCAGTTTGGTGATTTTAGATACTTTTAATAGCAAGTGAAGTGACACTCAAACTGATGGGTAGCCTTTTTCTTTAATTTGGTAAAAGATGGGTCAGGTAAGTTGTGGTAATTCAGTAGATGTTTACATGTTTACTCCACATGTTTCTGTGACTTTATCAAGCTGTTTGAACGTCGTGTTTTCCAGATGTTCACACTTTCTCCATGTTTCTGCAGCAAGCGCGGTTTCGACGTGCGATCTTTCGGCACCGGAAGCCACGTGAAACTCCCAGGACCCGCTCCCGACAAGCCTAATGTGTATGACTTCAAAACCACTTACGAACAGATGTACAGCGATCTGGTCCGAAAGGACAAGGAACTGTATCCCACACACACACACACACACACACACACACACACAGTAAACCTTACAGTCCCCTCCCTTCCCCTTTTCTAAATACACAAATACTAGTAGTTCTAAATATTTATCAAGTTTGACTCTTTTTACCTGGAGATGCCGGAGGTGTGTATGCATGAAAAGTGTTTTTTTTTTTGTTTTTTGTTTTTTTTTAAAAACATGAGGAATGATGAAGATATGAGAGGACTGACAGTGGTGAGAAGTCACACCAGTAGAGCGTGATGCATATGCAGCTGATACACTCTCACTTCTCCTTCACACTCACACTGATGGAGTTATATTTAATCCACACGGAGGACATGAGTTTCACATGAAGGGTGAAGCAGCAGGGCAGATTTGCGGTACGGTAGGCGTTAAACCCAGAGTCGCGGTAGAACGTTAGATGCTGTATAACGCAGCAGTGACGGTGCGAGAGAAAACTGCAAAAAAAAATTATTTACAGCTTCAGTAGTTTATTAGAACAGTGTAGAAACTCTGCTTTCATTTCCACTTCTAAATGTGCTGTAGAAGATTTCAGTCTTTTGAAACACATGCTTTTTGTGACGCAATAAATTTGGTGGTACAACCATCTCGGATTTGTTAAAAGTCACCACACATCTGTTATACATGTAGAACGTGAACAAAATTCATGTCCTGCTGCTTATGTGCGTGCAAAACAACATGGCTGTGAAACAGTTAGTTTCAGTCCAATAACCTTCTCAACCAGACTATAGAGGGATCAGATCATGTAGAATTGGGGTGTTGCTGTAATCCAGTGGTTACTTCTGCATCGCTGGAGATGTTCTGAACATGGCTGAACTGTGCTGGACTGGAGTGTATTCGTGCACCGCTGGATTAAAGCAATGCCTCGTTTTTAACACCTTGATGATGGGGGGGGTCTGAGGAGGTGGTGTGTCTTCTGAGGGGAGGGGAAAAAAAAGCTCCTGTGTGATTAGGGTTAGTGGGTCAGACACACTGCTCGACTCAAACTACACACAGCTGAAGGGTGACTTTTAAAAACTAATTTAAAATTTAGATGATAAACCAGCTGTTTGCTGGGCTGGGGCAGAGCTAGCGAGAGTAAGAGCTGCCCAAAGGACTGCAAACCCTTGAACTCCCCAGTAGGAGGCGCTAATCTGATCAAATCTAATCTGAAGTCTGGTTCTAGGAGATCTCACCAGACTTTCAGCCCAAAAAAACTATTTTTGTGGTTAGACTCAGAAGTGATCTCAGGACAGGTTGTTTGTCCGCATCATGCTGTAGTCTGTGAGTTCAGACAAACAAAATAAACCCGGAAAAGGTTTCATTTAGACTAGCCAAAGTCTTAAGCCTGTTCTTAAAGATAAAGATGCACACTGTCAGTGGATATCCACTAAAACTCAGCTTTAGTCTATAATCTAACTACTGTTTGTCTGCTTGGTGTATACAGGAAACCCGGAGCTTACACAATTAAACACTGGCCTGATTTCTGCAGTTAGCAGATTTTTGGAACGTTTTTATTTTTTATTACCTCTACGCCAGAATTTCTGACACGCTACCGAGTTCCCTCAGAACACGACGTGTTGGTTAGCAGAGTCATTTGTGTGATGTGGAGTTCAGAGATGACGGGCAATAACAATTACGATTAACAAGTGACACATTGTGCAGGGTTTATAGAATTAGTTGGATTAATATATTCAGTCCAGCTTGTCTGAGGAGTCTAGAAGCAGGACTAGATTTCAGGGTTAGTCATGAGAGAAGAATAATAATAAACTGGGGTTGGTGATTAAATTGTGTTTAAATCCGCAAGAAAAAAATGTGTTGGGTTTGCAGTGGCGCAAATGTTTGGCCAAATGTAGTCAATTAGGCAGTGTGTAAATGTTGCCTTTATTTTTTAAGATTTAAATTATAGCTGAAAGGCTAATGTAGCTAACAGTTACTGGAGGGTTATGGCCACCAGTTTAGCATGGTACACTAAATGTGCTTTCTGACTCCGAGCGATTGAAAACATGACACAGGTTTAGCAGGATGTTTGTTCCTAAATGCAATTAGATTTTTTTTTTTTCAGTGAATGATGGTGCACACAGATGAATGTTCTAGATATTTCCGGAGCAATGACTCACATAATCACTACTTTGCATGATGATTGCTGTCCTGTGCCATGACTACATGTTATAAACAAAAGCTTTAGTATTTGGCCTGTAGGGGGCGCACGGGTGCCACCGCCACTGCGGGTCTGTTGGCACTGAGCGTGAAGGCTTGGGGATGAGCTCTGCATGGCTGAACCTCAGTGTTAACCTTTTACACACTCCTCACATGCAGGCAGTGTGTGTTCGAGCTCCATTCGGCAGGATGCTCGAAGTATATATCGATATTGCGATAAATGACCTCGTAATACAGCTTCCTGACACGGTGCCGCAGGTAGAGTCCCGACCGAGTCAGAGTAGCTGTCTGGATGTTAAAACAAGGATATATAGGAACATAATTAAAGCCATTGTTCATCAGAGGTCATCACAGCGCGCTTTAATATTGCGATACATATCTCACATGGTGTAAATTTGTACCGTATACCGTTGTGTTTGTTTTTCTTATTGAACACTTCTGTCACATTTTGGTCATCGTGTTGACGCTAGCAGCTTTAATGGAATCATTAATAATTGGAGCTTTGATTTAAAAAAAAAAAAAACAGACAAATAAAAGATATTGTTAATCAGTAACACGGTTAATTTACTTCTTCATAAATGCTCGTTATTAGAATGCTTATTTATTATAATCTAATACACAGGGTGAGTCGTCTCTACGTTGAAAAGACTTTGTATTGTTTGCTAAATGCTTGTGTGTGTGTGTGTGTGTGTGTGTGTGTGTGTGTGTGTGTGTGTGTGAGAGAGAGAGAGAGAGAGAGAGAGAGAGAGAGGGAGATTTTATCACATGCTCATTGTCTCCTTGACCCAGCTTGTCCTCAGATATACACAGAACGGCATCCTGCACATGCTGGAGCGCAACAAGCGCATCAAGACGAGACCTGAGCGTTTCCAGAACTGTAAGGACCAGTTTGACCTGGTCATCACCTGCGAGGAGAGAGTGTACGACCAGGTGCTGGAGGGTGAGACACACACACACACACACACACACACACACACACACAGCCTTTAGAGCTGAATGGCAGCAACTCGTGACCCACTTATTCAGAAATGATAATATTTTTTACTTCATAAGTTGCCTTTTAAGTCTCCTAGAGGCTATAAGACGTTCCCAGGACACACACCTGTGTGTGTGTGTGTGTGTGTGTGTGTGTGTGTGTTCATTCCCTGCAGACCTGAACTCCCGTGAACAGGAGACGTTCCAGCCAGTGCACGTCATCAACGTGGACATCCAGGACAACCACGAGGAGGCCACGCTTGGCGCTTTCCTCATCTGTGAGCTGTGTCAGTGTGTGAGTGTAACACTGCTGTAGCTAAAACACACACACACACACACACACACACACACATACACAGCCTTTGTAGTAACTAACACTCACTCACTCTCTCTCTCTCTCTCTCTCTCACTCACACTCATATTTCACTTCAGTTTCATTTAGAAAGTGTTATTGGCGCTGCTGCTGTTGTACAGTCTGGCCAAAGCCGTGCAGAGTGTGATATAAATCAACTTTATAGAAACAGTATCATATCAGTGTTATTATAAAGCAGGAAAAAAGAGAAAAACAGATTACTGCCATCATGATAATGCAACATAATCAATAAGTAAATCATACAGAAACCGTTTATTTAGTGTTTCTGCAGAGAGACAAATGCACACACTTTCAGAGTCAAAGAAAAGGGTGTGTGTGTGTGTGTGAGTGTGAGAGAGAGCGCGCGCGCGCGAGAGCATCGCCAGTCTCTTTGCATGTGTTTGTGGAGAAGGAGGAAGATTTTAGGTATGTGTAGTCAGTGGGTTTTAATTGGACACTCTTCCTCCCTCTTTCCCTCCCTTCCTCTCTCCCTCCCTCCCTCCCTCCCTCTCTCCCTTCCTCTCTCCCTCCCTCTCTCCCTCAGATTCAGCACACTGATGATATGGAGAACGATATTGACGAGCTGCTGCAGGAGTTTGAGGAGAAAAGCAGCCGTCCTTTCCTCCACACGGTCTGCTTCTACTGATTTCTGTTGCTCCCACACACACACACACACACACACACACACACACACACACACACACACACACACCATCCCGAGGCCCAGCTGGACTGGTCACACTGACATCATCACACTGACATCATTCTGATCTCAGAGCTGCAGCATGCACCACCTGTATTAAAACATCACTCACACACACACACACACACACACACACATTCTGTTTTATCCCTGATAATGGAGCACTGTTCCCTGCTCTGACTCACACACAGTTCTCTCTCTCTCACACACACACACGCCCACGCACACACACGCCCACGCGCACACACACGCCCACACACACACACTCATCTACAGGTATTCATTTCTGAACGCAGGACAAATTTTTTTTTTCCCCTCTAAGAATAATTTTTTAAATTGCTCTAAATATGCTGAGTAATAATTGTAATATTCAGGTTGTGTAATTTGGAGAGGATCAGCTGTGTGTGTGTGTGTGTGTGTGTGTGTGTGTGTGTGTGTGTGTGTGTGAGAGAGAGCATTGACATGTTTTTACTTGAATACAGATGATGATGATGATGATGATGATGATTATGATGAACCAGAAAATGAGTTTCAGATGTAATTTCTGTTTGTGTTTATAGTTATTTAAGCATTATGGAAACTCTTCAGGATATGATCATTGTTTTTCGTTTGTTTCTGTTTTTGTGAACTGTAAGCAAGTGTGATTGTAAGTCCAGAGTGCCTGAACATTTGTGTAAATAGTACACTTAAAAGAAAAAAAACATAAAATAAACCTTCCGGTGAAATGCAATGAATACACACCAGTGTCTGTGTATAACTGCTTAATGATGCATTAGATCTTAAGTCTGATTATAACCATCTCCTTCCTGATATTTGCCAAAAGGCATTTATCTTCTGAATTATTACCATTTTTAGTCTTTGATATTTAGGATTGTTTCTTTTGCAAATCCGGTAAGTGAAATTCACAAAAGGTAAATAAAATGATTTTGACTTTGTTACGAGGACTGTGATACTGTAGGCGTACGCTCACTGAAAAAGGTTCTCCAAGGGTTCACTGGCTGATTAAAGGAACCGTCTATCATGGGAAAAATACTGTTCTTGAGCTTTAAACAGAACCTTTCAAGGTTCTCCCAGAGGAACACACGAAGGAGGGTTGTAAATTTTATAAGACTGTACAGTTTGACTGATTTGGATTGATTTTTTTTTTTTTTAAATAGATTTAATAGGCTCAGAGGAGCAGGAAGAAGTCTCAGTATGAGCGTAAACAGGTTCTGATGCTTTGAGAAGATTTTAAGTCTTGAGCCTTTCAGTGGTTCTCCGTACTTCCTCACTAATAGTATTTGTTTTAAGACACATATTCTACTGCCTTGAAACAGTCCACCTCCACCCTGGACCCCTGGCCTGCTCCTGGACTGGGGTTTCCAATGGAACTTGCGCTATATGGCTAAAAGTATGTGCACCCCTGACCATCACACCCATATGTCCTTGTTGAACATCTTGTTCCAGATTTATTCCCCTCGTGTTTGCTGTTATAATGAGCTCCACTCTTCTGGGAAGCTTTCCACTAGATGTTGGAG
>CM074993.1:481554-498962 GCA_037576825.1 Pangasius krempfi
GTTCAGTGGGGTTGAGGTCAGGGCTCTGTGCAGGACACGCGAGTTCTTCCACTCCAACCTTCACACACCATGTCTTCTTGGAGCTCGCTTTGCGCACAGTTTGGGGAAGAACCACATACAGGTGTGATGGTCAGGTGTCCACATACTTTTGGCTGTATAGTGTAAAATCAAATCGTATTAGAAAATGCAATTCTGCTCTGTTGGAATAAACTGTGCATCAGTGTCTGAGGAGTAACCTGAGCATAAAGCTTGGCCGTGAGTGGGTGGTTAAAGTGCATGGCTCTTCTCTGCATCCGTGTCATGTGTCCCGTGCTCAGTGTTCCCAATTAAGCTAATGGGGGTTTGCTGTCACTCATCTCCACACACACACACACACTCACACACACACACACACACACACTCACTGGTGCAGAGAGAAAGGCATTTATTCAGTACATTTATACCCAAGCTCAGGTTCAGCTAATCTTTTGCAGATCCTCAATCTCCAAATCTAACCAACTTTATCCATCACTGAGGGCTTTGGATTTCCTCGAGGGATGATGATGATGATGATGATGATGATGATGAAGGAGCTGCCCAGACTTTAATGTGAATGACTGCGTGTGCATCCTGTTGGTCCAATCGCAGGAAGGGAGGAGGATTCAGCCAGCAGCAGCAGAAGCAGCAGCAGCCACCAAACCCGTCTTATAATGAATTAGGATCGGAAATGGAGCTGCTCGTGTTCGCACGCGCTTCATTCGGATGTGATGTGATGTGATGGTTCATTCTGAGATAATTAAGCACCGCGTCGGTCGTGTTGCGATGCTCCTGCTGCTCTTTCTGAATCCGATCTCCTAGTAATCTGTTGCAGGGCTGGGAGATCTCCGGGAGCCGCACATGCGTGACACCTGATCGGTAAACGGAAATTCGGTGGCCTCGAGGCTCCGGTCAAGCCTCACGTTTTTGGTGTGTGTGTGTGTGTGTGTGTGTGTGTGAACGCATGAAGACTGGTGTGTGAGGTGCAGTGGGGAACTTGTGCCTGATGGACTGTGATGGGAGACGATGATCTTTATGGCCGTCGGCGCAGCTTTGGTGATGGTAAGGAGATCCGCCTCGCGCTCTTCTAAATTTTTAAGGAATGCTTTTTTTTTTTTTTTTTTTTTTGGGACAACCTTTTTACATTTTGGTTGAAGCAAATATAACAAGTGAGATTTCCGGTTTATGCAGTTACAGCTAGACTTCACTGGTGAACTGAAAGCATTGATGTGGTGTAGCTTCATCAGTGTGCGTCAGTGTTTAGCTGAGTTGTCCTAAGTGTTTATTTCTAATTCTTACCTCATTATTTGGGAAAGAATTACAACAGACTAAGTGTCCACTGACTGGTAAGGTCAAAAGTAGCCTATACATGAGATTACTGTGGATGGTACCAATTAGAAACCATGAAGAAAGCTTTAGGATTGGAATTGATATAAACAGTTTTGCACTCAGGTCTCCATCAGTGAACAGTGGATAAGTTCAACAAAACAAACTTCAAAACGGTGAGGAATTTCCTAGTTACACAATTGCACTTTTTGTCCATGTAGTACACAGTTATAGAAGGGAAATGATTTATAATCGCACTATCCGGTGTCACCCAGGTGAGGACGGGTTCCCTTTTGAGTCTGGTTCTTCTCGAGGTTTCTTCCTCATGAAGTCTCAGGGAGTTTTTCCTTGCCACTGTCGCGTCTGGCTCGCTCGCTGGAGATAAATTTATAAGCTTAAAATGTATATCCTGAATTTATATACTTCTGTAAAGCTGCTTTGTGACACTGTCCACTGTTAAAAGTGCTATACAAATAAAACTGACTTGAAATGTAAATTAATTGTTTAATGAGACAAATCAATGTTCACCTTTAACATATTCTGAACCCAAAGTACAATTAAAACAAGCACGATTATTTCCATTGATTCATAAAAAATAGCCTCATGTTTCACCTCCAACATGAATCAAATCAATAAAACTATCAAAAAATATATATATTTTTTCATGGAATACTTTCCCCCAAAATCTCACCCATTTCATTATGTAGGCTATTTATTAGTCTGAGAAGCTGTATTTAATTTCATGAGAGAGATATTTTCTCACTGGGCTTTAGTATTTGGTCCAAAATTGTTCTTTCTTTCTTTCTTTATTTCTTTCTTTAAACGAAACAATAAAATCGATTAAAACACTTATTTTAGTACGCAAGAAGTCTGACTCTGAGCAGTTCTGAAACCGCGTACTATCCTACTAACTAGTACGCCAAAATTAGTACGCTATTTACGCTGTGACGTCATAACAGGTATCGTACTGCACTAGCATACTATGTAGTATGGTAGTGTACTATGCCGTTTAGCACGTTAGCCTTGTCATTAGATATAGATTAAAACAATGTTTAACATGATAAACTCTCAGTCAGATCATTTATAATCGCATTAATATGTTAATTTTCGCCTCGGTTGATTTAATAAACACATTTAAAATGTTTGAACATTAAAAGTGTTCGCTTTTAGTTCTAGTTAGTTTTTAGGTCACAAACCGCCTCGCGCACCGACCGTTAAAATTTAAACAGATGGGGAAAAAACAGGGACGCTGAGGTGAATTAGCATAGTTAGCAAGTCATTATTATTACTAGTTATTTTGCGTCTTGGATTATTGTTTACCTGTGGATTTATATATATATATATATATATATATATATATATATATATATACATACTTTTTCCTTTACAGGAATTCACTATATTTTACTAAAGTTTTGCGTATGAGACTTTACTGGAAGTGATCAAACTCTCTTATATTGTTAGGATTTTACTGCAATACCTGATGGTAACTGTGGTTAATATGTGTCACCATATCACCAATATTTTTACTTTAATGCTTTATGGTAATTATATTTATTACATTTTAAAGTAAGATACTGAAACAGCTTTACTTTAGTGTCTCATGGTGACTCAGTAACCTGGTTTCACTGTGGTAGTGTTATAAAATTATATTAAAATTTAAATATATGACTGACAGACATACCACTGTAACCCTGTCATAAACATTATTTGTAAACTTTGCTTTTGTTTTGAGCGCAGAGTAAAGGGTCTGATTTATAAGACTTTGCCTAGAAAGTAGTAAATCAGTGAGATCATGTTGTAGGCTATGATTTATGATGATTTATAAAACTTAAATTCTGTTTTGTGACACAATACAGTAACGTAATGTAATAATATTTATATATTTTCCATGCATCTGTGAAGCAGTAGTCTTTTACAGATGTTTTCCTGCAATTCCAGTCATGCACATAACCGTTTGAGAAGTTTAGCTAGCTATGATTTGAAGGAAAACTGGCACATTTTAACTCCTGAGCTTGAAAATGTGCCTTTTCCATTTTTACTCACTTTATTTATTAATCCAGATCCATAGGCCCATGAGGTTCATAAGGACCTGGGAAACGTCAGACAAACCCACGCCATGCGATTGGTCTGAGGGATTTAGTGGCGTCGATCATGTGGATTGGTTGCGTCATGTCTCATTTGTGTACAATGAGGAGCTCAGTTTGCTCATCACTGATGTCCTGATTGTGTCCTGATTGTGGTCTGACAGGAAATGAAAACACAGCTTCAGTATTAATTAATTAATTATTAATTTTCATTTGAAGTGGCCTTATAGCAGCCAGCCTCAGTGATGTTAACTTCTTAACCACTTGATCAACAAACCCTGACTCCTACAGTCACATTTTCAGTGAACTAATCACGTGTATATTATGGAATGCTGCTGTTCTTTCAGATGGGTTTGGGATGTCAGTTGAAGTTTAGACACTTAATTCTTAATCCTGTAAATGATGTTGCTTTCAAGATGGTATTATGAAAATGAAAAGGTTTATAAATTGGTAAGCTTGGTGAGATCCACCAGACAAATAACATAACGCTGTATCATAATTTTGAGGATAAATATAATTCGTATTCATAAAAATGGATGGCATAGCTAATAACTTTATCTTCTAAACAGTTTTTAAGCAGCACCACTGTGATGCTAATAGAGCTCAGCTGTGTGTAGCTGTGCGTAGACAAGAGGGGGAAAGTGGAGTGTGACGCATGAGCTATAAAATATGTATATAGGATGATGTCCTGTTTTTTTTTTTTTTGTTCGTTTGTTTGTTTGTGGTTGTTTTGCAGGTGATAGCGCGCTGTGTGGACATGAACGCGCTGCTCGATCGATTCCACAATTACATCCTTCCTCATGTGCGGGGGCCGGAGCGGGTGTGTCACTGCACCTGTGGCAGGTAAAAAAAAAAAAAAAAAGAAAGAAATCAATTTTCCTGGTATGTGCCAGGAGAAGTGCCTAGTCCTGTATAGGACAACACACAGAGCATGAAATAGGGACTCCTTACCCTACATTAGCACCTCATGGACCTGGCTAACTCCTTTATGTCAAGTCTCCACTTGGGGGCGCTCTAATTCAGGTAGCTTTAGTGCGCTTTTGAAATGAAAGAAACCCCACTCCATCGTGATTTGATGAGTTCATTTCAGCTCAAGATCCACCTGAAGCAGGTATCTGTGGGCTGCAAAGCTCCAGATTACTTGCTCAGGTGTGTTCAGAGCTGTTCAGAGTAAACCTGCAGAGTGCCTGAGGAGCGGATTGAGACCCGGCGTTGTGCTGTTTCTAGCTGAGGCTTTAACTGCAGCAGGAGTGAGATCCAGGGTACACAGCCTGCGGTGTGTTGTGGCATTTTCTGCAGCGAGAGAACCGTTTTACTCCCACGCATGTCTCTCTGCCGGCGGCCTAATCCCTGCCTGAAGTGCGGTTCAGGGGAAAACGCAGGAGTGTGTAGGAGTGTGAAGCTGCTACTAACCATAATGCCTTGAAGATCTGAATGTTGTTTGAACAAGAGGGCATGACATAGATATCATAAATAAAACTCGGTCCACTCCCGCTCGTTCTCTCTCATATTTACTGCTGCCGAATCCTGGAATACTTGTTTACCGCAGCGCATTCCTCAGCTCACTGACTGTACTTAAGGCCTTATTACTGTCTAACTGTTCATACAGTTTACTATCCAGCCAGCGGTTCTCAATCCCAGTGAAGTGTACTTTGAACGTTAGTTGTGCCTCATGGCTGGAGCGGGACATAAAGGCGGTCAGATACGAAACTTGCAGAACAAATTTCTAGTAACTTTCAGTAATTCAGCAAATGTACAAAAAGCTACCAGCATTGGTGTATAAGTCGGTTTATATTGCTTATTTGTTATTATATTTTTGGAAATAGAACAAACCAAATTTTATTAGAAAATAATGTGGGCATAATAAATGAATGTGGCAGTGAAAAAAAGATCTCCACAGGGACAACTCTAAAAGGTCCCTTTTATTGTAGGGATCATAAATAACAGTAATTTCCTTTTTCTTTCTTTCTTAATTTTATTACTTCCTAACCTATAATCAGGGTCATGGTTACTTGTCTCTGACTTTTCTTCTCTTAAGGTGTCTTTCGCATGACGTCTTTTTCCCTCAAACCCGTACTTGTCCTCTCCTCCTCTCCTGCAGACACCGGCTGCAGTACGTGATCCCGTACGAGGGTTCGAGCTCGCCAGACCGAGACCTTCCAGCGGGGGGCAGCAGTGTGACTAAGCAGGAAGTGGACCTGGTTCTGGGGCTGCTGCTGGGCTTCTGTATCAGCTGGGTTCTGCTCTGGCTGGACAGAACCCTGCACCGGGTTCTGCGGGCTTGGAGAACCCACCCACAGAAAGGTGAGGTCAGAGAAAAAAGGTATAAATTTCACCCGATTGAGATCCGATCAGGCTGTAAGGCACACGACCTGCCGAAACGCGATATGCGCGAAAGGATCCACAAAATTACACCCTCGTTTTCTTAGGGTTAAAAATGCAAAGACTCGGACCATGTCTTTCTGCTGCACACATTATTTTTCAGCAGCTCTACGGTTAATGACAGTAGTGGAGTAGAATTTGTGTCATGTCTCTCATCTCCTGCGCTGTCCTCTTTTCCTCTCTCCGTCTCTCGTCTCCCCCATCAGCCCTGGTGTCTGTAAAATCCCTCAGCTTGTCCACTAACATTATGGATGAGATGCGTCAGGGCTGCAGCACTGTCTCGTCCTGTCAGTGTCTCATCCCTCTGTCTTCTTTTCCGTCATCATTCTATCCGTCCCTCTGTTTGTGACCTCGCCCCAGGAAGTCAGCCTCAGCGGCACGTGGGTTCTCTGACACAGATCCAACTCATGAACAATATGGGTTAAATAAATGGGTTAAAATTGTGTGAGGACGCGTTCTGGCTAAGAAACATTTCTTTAGTTAGATAACTCTTATGAATGTGAGTTTTTAACATCCTTAACTAGCCAAAGAGCTTATTTGAGTTGAAGTTAAATATTATTTTTAGCCTTGCTGACTAGCCGTCTTTTTTTTTGTTGTTAGCTTACAAAATGTCCTCGCTCTTAAGTACTGTTTGGATTGGATAAGACTTCTGAACTGGTTTGTTACTGGAGGAGGTCTGCAGAAAGTATGATTACTGTGATTAGATGTGTGAATAACTATGATTACATCCTTTTAAACTTTACATATATTTTGATTAAACTCAGACTCGGTTTCAGTTTGGCTTCAGCGGAAGATGTCGGAAAAATCGTTAAAGAGCCAGCGCTTCCTGAGGTGTCTCTGTATTCAAGAAAAAGCTCAAAACCTCTTTCCCCACAGGATATAATGCAATCTTTACCAATCGTTTGTCAGTTTGATGGGATATATATTACCTTGAGTTATTTCTACACGTCCGTTTATTGTCCTTTTATAGTCGTGATCTTTCCAGACGCAGACGGGACGGGTGATGAATACAATACCCCACATCCTGTTGTAAAACTAATACCATCTGAATAGGGCCTCATGATAATACTGGAGGTTTTCTTCAAAAAAAAAAAAAAAGAAAGTTTTGGAAACGTGAACGTATTGCGTACGCAAAAACACAAGGCCTGAGCTACAGGTGCACTTGAGTGCCGTGGTTCCCAGTGCTGCTCCTGACCTGAACGCTGTTATTTTCCCTGCTCTAACTAAAACAACTAACGGGACCTTCTTTAGTGAAACGTGCAAAGGTACAGAACGCTACGTAGCGGAATGTCGTTTCTACTCGTTATTAACGTAAAAATGATTTTTAAAAAATGATCAGGGTTGAAGTTTGTGGATTACAGGTTTCATCTCTGAAGCTCATCCTCTGATCCTATTTCTCCACCCATCTGCAACACACTCGCACTCACACTCACACACACTTTAACACCTCCCCTCCCCTTCCCTCTCTGTGCAGACGTGTGGAGGTCGTGGAAGTGGGTGACCAGAATGTGTAACGTACAGGAGCTTCGCAGGAGGCTGCAGCAGCGCAGGAACAACAGCGGAGGGGACAACAACGTGGTACACGTCAAACACAAACACTACCACAACGGGCACCTGAGCCCACGCAGACTCTAATCCCCACACACACACACACACACACACACACACACTCTGCAGCAAGCATCTGGGCCTAGAAGCACTCTGACAATGATCTCAAAGCAGCTCTATCTCTCTCTCTCTCTCTCACACACACACACACTACTAATTGATGCTTCCCCTGAACTCACACTGACTTGATTCTCCAGGGATGTGACTGTATTTAGCGCACAGCAGGACTGAAGTCCCCGAACTCTTGTGTGTGTTTTTTTTTTTTTTAATAAACGTGTCCGTGAAAGGTCCAGCGACTCGACTGCGCAGGGATCGGACCTGACTTGCACTTTCTTTCCTGCCTGAGGTAATCCATTTTTTGATGATTAGACATTTATTTTGCTTGCCGATGTCTGTTTTTACGAGTTTTTGTGCGGACGTGCTAGTTTTGTACAGTGCCCGGGGTGAACATTCGGATCTTACATATGCGTTTGCATTTTTTTAGGGGGTGATTTTTTTGTGTATCAGGGATAAGTTTTTTGTGTCTATTTTAGGAAAAAAGGAAAAAAAAAAACAGCATGCCCACACAACTTTAGTACTGTGGTGCAGTTTTATTCGTAACGTGAGGGGTGTGTGTGTGTGTGTGTGTGTGTAGGGGGGGTATATATTTTTGTGCATCAGCATGGGTGGGGTAGATCTGTTGCTGTAAATGGATTTGTCGTGTACAGACACGGAGCCGTCTAACGAGTCCTGTTTGTATTTTTTAGTAAAAATCATGTGTGGTGTTGTGGGTTAATAATAATAATGTCTGCATCTTCAACGCTGTTAAAGGATGACACTAGTTTAAGCTGCGGGGAGCGAGGACACATCTCCTCCTCCTCTTCCTCCTCCTCCTCCTCCTCTTCTTCAAACGTTCTCGTGCAGATGTGTGTGTGTGTGTTCGATTAAACGGCGAAGTCAAACCATGAACTCGCTCGTCTCTTTCTGATCACTCAAGTTCACTCACAAGTGCACACACTTCACTCTCTTTTTTTTTTTTTTTTTTTACTTATTTTTTTTATACGAAATCTGGATTACTTTATCTTGTCAGTTGTAAAACATTATCCAACATATCAGACATGTTTTCCTTCCAGGCTTTTGACTTATTTAACAGAAATCACATCGAGACATCTTACACAAACTCTCGTTACACATAACACATCAGACATTAATTAGGACATTATTGTGTGATTTTTTTTTTTTCTTCTTTCGTTATCTGTCCATCATTAAACACCTACTCACACACACACACCCCAAAATGGCTCCCTATTTTTCCAAGAGATTACATTTGAACTGTAAACAGCTTCTCTGTGGATTTTCGACTGCCCCGTGTACATTTCCTCACCGAGATGCGATTTGGAAAGATGTACGCGTGGTCTGGTGGAGGAGTTTCACCCTTACGGTGCAGTAAATTTCACACAGGGAGCCATTGTGGGCGCACACACACACACACACACACACACACACATTATTTCTTAAACAAATATCCGTAGAGATGCTCTGAGCTTTGTCTCCTAACTAAACGGAAATGCTGAACATTGTTCCCCTGTGCGTCAGCAGGGGATCTAGCTTTCACATCAAGACTCAGTGAATCTGACCCAGGATCAGCTCTGGATGAAACTTAAACCGGTGTGCCATCTTTAGGGGGGACGTCCTTCTTTTCTGCGTGTTTAACTCCCCCGTCCCCTTCCAATGGAACGGTCCCTTTGTCTGCAGCACTGCTACCCCCCTTCTCTGCTGGTGGAATGGTAGAGTTCAGACCCTCCTTTAAGGGACACAGAACCTCTTGTGCCTGCGGCGGCGAACCCTGAGGCAGGATGAAGCCCGTTTTGCCGCCTTTGCCCCCCTGGTGATCTGCAGGGGCGACGCGGCCCTCGTTATCCAGAACGCCGTCCCCGTGCAGCCAGTCCATCTTCTGCATGTGCTGTCGGACAGCGTCGTCCACTCGGGCGTCGATCATGGCCTCGGTCAGAACACCGTCCTCAGAGGAGTACGCAGCAGCCTGGGAGAGAGAACGAGAGAATGACACGTTGCTGCCCCCTGCTGGTGGCCACGCTCACCGCAACACACACATACTCTCTCTCTCTCTCTCTCTCTCTCTCTCTCACTCACTGCTGTCCTACTTTCAGTTTATTTTGAGAGATACATCATTAGTATCAGAAACAGGAACACAAGACTCCGGAGGTGTCAGATTGATAAATGATCACTATCACAGCGAGGAATGAGTCAGGTATGGTTCCTCACCTGCCAGGCCACGCCCAGTTTGGAAATCTCTCGACCTGACATGCCCTCTGTGCGCTCGGCGATCTCCGAACACTTCTTTCCGTAGTCGAACTGCGCCAGTTTCAGTCGCCTGCAACAAAGACAGAGACAAGCGTCTCAACTAACAAGCGTGATGACCGCGCCCGAAGAGGTTAACTCCCGTTAGCTAGCTGACGCGTTAGAACATTATAAACATTTATGAACACCACGTGAACATGTGCATCTGCGAATTCCAACACAACGACACACACCCACATATTTCTTTATAAGGCTCACCCACTCAGAAGTGCTCTCATTTAAATGACCGACTAAATAACGCCTCCGTTTTCAGACATGGCCTCATAAACAAACTTTCTGTGGTTTGCAGTCAGACAGACCTTATTAAAACTTTCTTTACTAGGTTCTAGAGTTTAGTCCTTCAGGTTTTATCATGAACGTCCTTGACCTGACAAACATGCTCTTCCTTTCCTCCTCACTGTTATTAATGAGTGTGTGAGCTCTCCAAACTTTCTGACACACTTTCGCCGAGTTAACGCCCCACTCTTACACTCCAGAGAGACTTATTTTCAAAATAAAGGGAAAAAAAACAAAAAAACAAAAGCTAAAAAAGGATCTGAAGTAGGATTGTGTCCTCAGACAATGTGTGCTGTATTCAGTCACAGATCAGTTTGTCTACAGTTACACATGAAGACCTGATCACTTCTGTTTTCTCCTTTATGTTTTTCTTACAGCCCAAAACGCACACAGGTAAGACTTTACACACACCGGGTTCTTCAAATAAAGACGAAGAACAATGTCCAGTGCTCATTTACTGTCTCGGGTGTGTGTGTGTGTGTGTGTGTGTGTGTGTGTGTGTAGGTTCCAAAACAAGATCCTGTTATTTAAAGCGATTGATATAAATAGCCAAACAGGCGCGCACTCACTGTCTCCCCCCGGTGGCCGGCTCCAGCACATATCTGTCAAAGTAAAGCCGGACGAGTCTCTCTCTCTCCTCAGGGCCGGGAAGAGCGAAGTTCACAATCTCGTCGATACGGTCGTTAATAGCCCAGTCAAACTGCTCGGGCTGGTTACTGGCCAAAACCAACATAAACCTGCAAAACACACAGAGCCAATAAACATGATTATTATATAAAGTGTATGAATGAATTATGTTAATAATTCGTGGCCAGTTGTTGTTGCTGAGACGTGTTTAGTGTTAACTTTGTGATTTTGGTTTTCTGGTGCGTAATCCCATGTGTGAAGCTAATTTAACCGCACAGTGTGGGAGTGTAATCAGTGTGTGTGTGTGTGTGTGTGTGTGTGTGTGTGTGTGTGTGTGTGTGTGTGTGTGTGTGTGTGTGTGTGTAGGTCACACACTTGTTGCTCTGCTCTCCGGTTCGGTACAGGAAGGCGTTCAGCGTGGCTCGCAGGTCCTCACTGATCTTCTCCTAAAAGCCAGACATAACACGTGTTCAGTCGCTCACAGCTACTACACACAGCTACACTGTAAAGACCCGAACACACACCACACACTCCGACACTCACAGTGGATCTCTTGCGCAGGAAAGCGTCGGCTTCGTCCACAAACAGCAGCAGGCTGTAGGGAAGAAAGAAAAAGAAAAAGTGATGAAGGGGATGAACTGAACTCTGCTCTGCCTAAATGCCCTGCACTGTGATTTCTGACCTCATAGAAATAACACGAATAATCAACAATCACGCAGCGTTTTCACTCACAGGGTTCGCACCGCTTTACCGGCGTGTGTATACGGCGCCTGGCTGCGGTCACGGCGGACCGTTTCATGTTTAGAGGACAGTTATTGCTTTACAGGACAAGTGGAGGAGAGTATAATGCCACTATTAGAAGGTTCTTACCCTCGGCGGCTGGTGCCGGCCCAGTCGAACACCTTGTGCATGGCAGTTACGCCTTCCCGCCCCATGGGGGCCACGTCTCCCCCTGTCATAATGGCGTAGTCCATCCCAGAATGCACTGCCAGTTTCTACAGCACCATGAGGAACGAAACAGAGGAACACGATAAAATATACTCTCAGATAAATAAATAAATATATTTATATATGTTCTGTAGAGAATTAAATGAATATTCTATGCAAAATCCTGTAACAGCATTTCCCTCTCAAAGAGGATTGCAGTTAGAACCCCTTAAAATTGCTTAATTAATTAAAAAAAAAAACAACAAAAAAAAAACATCCAATCCAGCAGTACAGCTGATCATAGCTGATTACAATCAGAGGTCTGCTGACAAGGTTTAGGAACTCCGTCCAGATACAGTTTCCTGTTTGTGTCTCTCTGTGTGTGTGTGTGTGTGTGTGTGTGTGTGTGTGTGTATATACACACACCTTGGCAAAGAGTGTTTTCCCCGTCCCAGGAGGGCCGTACATCAGGATGTTCCTGTAGAGACCTCGGTTCTGGCGGGTGTTTCGCGTCGCTATGGCGATGTCACGGACACGTTCCTCCAGCGGCGGCTGTGGAGTAACATCACACACCTTTCACTTTCTCAGGTCATCACAGAAATCCCATCATGTCCGTAAACGCCACGCTATGCAGAATTTAGCGTTTTTGTCCATGTTTCTTTTTTTAAATCTCATGAAGGTGTTAAAGTGTCAGAGCAAGAAACAGTAACGTGATCACAGTTCTCATAAATCATACAGATCCAACACTCACACTGAGCACAACTCCTTCCAGAGCATCCTGAGGCTTACTCATCAACCTCCTGGTCGTCTGAGAGAGAGAGAGAGAGAGACAGAAAGAGACACACACAAAGAGAGAGAGAGAGAGGTGAGACATTATCTTTATTTTCCTGAAACAGGGCCTTACAGACTGAACATTACGAGATGGTGTGTATTTTGGCCGTTACCTTGACGGGGTGTTTGATAGCCTCCGTCACCGTGATGCGTGACGTCTCCCTCACCAGAGACGGTTTCCCGAGCCGAGCCTCGATGTATCTCCCCGCCACTCCTGTAGCGTTTCTCGCTGAGTAAACACCCACAGCCAGCAGAGTGAGTCCTGCCACCTAGTGGTGCGGAGGAGACAGTGCAGTTTAAACACACCGAGGAACAGAAGAAAATTACACAGGCACGTGATGTCTTGCACGGTGTGTGTGTGTGTGTGTGTGTGTGTGTGTGTGTGTGTGTGTGCGCGTGTGTGTGGGTGGGTGTGTGTGTGTGTGTGCGTGTGTGTGGGTGGGTGTGTGTGTGTGTGTGTGCTTACCGTAGCGGTCACTTTGTCCCAGTCAGAGATAAAAGCCCTGAAACCCTCCCCAAACACAGCACCGGCAGTTCTGAAACACAAGACCATCAGACATACAACAATAAGCTCTTGTGTGTGTGTGTGTGTGTGTGTGTGTGTGCGTGTGTGTGTGTGTTTTGAAAGTCATTTTTCCAACCAGCACTGTGGACTACTCTCAAATGGTGTTTTATTGCTTATATGTAGACTTTATAACAACAGGTTAAACCCCATGTAGTGAGTATATATAATGAATAGGAAGCAAGTTGGGATTTGTCCAGATAGCATGTTGGAGGCTTAAAAAACAAAAAAAAGAAAAGAAAAGCATTTCCTGTGAGAAGAGGAGTGAAATTCATGGATCCCTGTTTTCCAGTCTGTGATATTTAATGACTGGGAGTAAATAAATAAAACAAGTCAAACGCAATTCTATGACGGCGTCTTTAGAACGGCGGTGTGTGTATTTTTAAGTCTTTGTGGTGTGTGTGTGTGTGTGTGTGTGTGTGTGTGTACCGTATACTCTCCAGTACAGTCTGTCTGTGTTCAGCTGCTTTAAGGCGAATCTGTTCTCTGATGATGTCAGCGTTCTCTCTCTCCACCCGGCCGCGAGCTTTAGCCTCAGCCTCGATCCGCAGCATCTCATTCTTATGCCTCAACTCCATCTCATGCTCGATGGTGGCTAAACACACACACACACACACACACACTTATAATACACTCCACTTTTCACCACTCACCCCGTTAGAGTGGGGAGTGAATGAGCGAGTAAATGAGTGAATGAATAACTACTGACGTGAATGACAACTGAAGTGAATGAATGAGGGAGTGAATGAGGGAGTGAATGAGGGAGGGAGTGAATGAGGGAGTGAATGAGTGAGGGAGTGCGGGAGTGAATGAGGGAGAGAATGAGGGAGTTGTACCTTTCCTCATGGCCTCCTGTTTCTGTACAGACTCCTCCTGTCTGCGCAGGTTCTCCTCGTTTATAGCTTGCTGAAGCACAAAGAAGCCAGTATTTTTTCATGTAAGAGTTAGAACGTGTGTGTGTGAGTGTGAATGAGTGAGTGAGTGAGTGAGAGAGAGAGAGAGAGAGAGAGAGAGAGAGAGAGACACTGACAGTGTTCAGAAAGCTCTGTGTGTGTGTGTGTGTCTCACCTGTTGTCGGAGCTGGTCCTCATATCGCTGTCGAGCGAGTTTGTCCTGGTACTGAGCTCTCTGTGAGAGAAAAACACACATTAAAACACACACACACACACACACACCATACATCTGTGTAGGGACTGTCGTAATGTCCCCTACACCCTCAGCAGTGCTCCCTATTCCACATGAAGTGCACTACATGGGGTCCTCACTGTTTCTCACCGCTTGATTCTGTTTGGTTTCTTCACTCAGAGTTTTCCTCCTTTCCTCCGCCTGAATACGGATCTGATCCCCCTTCAGCTGCTCCACTGCTGCCTCGTACTCCTGACACACACACACACACACACACACACACACACACACACACACACACACACACACACACACACACACCTCATCATTTTTTCGTCATAATTATGACTTCACATCACGCAAACAATTTTCAGTACTTTTAAAACATGTCAACTCATAATGACGATAAAACTTTTCTGGTATAATTAGGAAAAGAAGGCGTGGCATCTCCAGGACCTCCAGCGGCACACGATCTTTACCTTCATCTTGCTCTGATGTTCCATCTGCACCGTCTGCTCCTGCATGCGCGCCAAATCCAGCGCCTCTTTCGCATGGCCTGCGGTTCCAAACACAACCAGCGTTAATTTACACGTTTTACGTCTCGCTTCCGTCTCAGCGTTCACACTTTTGGAGCTGTTCTGTGCTAAAAAGGGTCTTTACTTCGCCCAACATCAGGTAAAGACGCGATGCGTGTTCGTTTTGTCGTAAATATACCGAGAGGGGTTTCGTTCGTCATCTGTATCTAGAGCCGGTTTTGTGACGTCACAGACAAAAATCACACGTCGTACAATAATTCTCTGGTTCAGAGTCGAGATCGGCGCTCGCACTAGACTTCAGTTCCGCTGACTTCTGCTCACACTCACGCTGGACGAGTTTCGTTTTTCGCCGCGTTCCAAAGTTCAGGTTTGGTGAAGAGTGAAGACGTGTGAACAATAGAAGATCGACACGTCACGCCGTGACATCTTTAGAAAATCCAAGATGGAGGAAGCACTGATTATAGCGGCGTCGCATCGTCCCGTTTTATACGACACACGACTTTATACGCATATAAAATCAACATCAAAAGAGAAGCATGTTGAAATCCATGATGTGTGGATATAAAAAAAAAAAAAACGCCTTGGCACTTGATGTCATATCCGGTCGCCGCCCACAATCACAGCAAAGAGATTTCGGATGCTGACAGTCGAGTGTGACCTTTAACCTTTAACGTGACGTGTTTTAGCGCCACTGAGAAAAGTGTTCGTCAGAGCGTGAGCGCTGCTGCTACGACGCTCATCTAAAATCAACCAATAGGAGGACGCCAGACTCGCGGGACAGCTACAGGAACGGTAGCGGCGACGGAGAAACGTAAACGAGACGCGGTGATAATCTCCTGCGAAGAAGACGCGTGTTTATTCTCCACATGAACGATGGATGACGTGAGCAGAACGTAGTCGTGTTCTTTAATCGCAGGTCTATCGTTAGAGGATCTTCATCACACACACACACACACACACAGTCTGTTAGAGAATTCGTACAGGATCTTAATCCCTGTACGAGGAATAATCGTAGATTACGTTAAAAAAAGCGTAGAAGACGTACAGCTCAGTGTCTCAGACATTCAGAACGAGGACTGAAATCTTTCATGTAACCAATCAATTCACAAAACACACTGTGAGCTAGTGACCTTTCACCTTTTGCCCTTGATAGTGTGTGTGTGTGTGTGTGTGTGTGTGTGAGAGTGAGTGAGTGTGTACACACACGTGCGTCATCAGCAGCCGATCCTCTGCTCTGTCCCGTTACCGTCACCTCTTTCACGGCTTCATTCATGACTTACATCATCTTCTGCTGCTCAGAATGAATGAGACCAAACCTCCCAAATCTCTCCTTTCTCCCTACATGTGTGCACTTTGTAGGGGGTGAAGTAAAGACTTCTGGAGCCTTACACTTTATATGTGTAATGCATGTCCTATAGAGTGCACTAGTGTGTGTGTGTGTGTGTGTGTGTGTGTGTGTTGCACACTCACGGGACCGGTCGAGCTCCTTGGCGGCCTGCGCCGCTCTCTCCAGCCCGGTGGGGTCGAAGTTGCTCCATTTGTCCTTGGGTTTGTCTCCGCCGCTTCCCCCTGAACCCGCGGCCGGCGGAGGAGGAGGCGGAGGCGGCAGCGGAACATCCGGACTCGCGCCGCCGCCTTGTCCTTTATTCAGACCGAAAAGCCACGACATGTTTCAGGGCCCGATAATTCTCACCGTCTCACCGTTTTAATGAAATCCCCCTCTCCGGTGTGATACCGCACCGGACACTTCCTCCTTCACCAGCACGCGCGTGTCACGCCGGAGCGTTTTGCGCACGCGTTCCTTCAGGAAGCCCCGCCCACGCCCAACGAGGCCTGACGCTGATTGGCTGCGCCCGTGACCGTCTTGCAAAAAACATGTAACTCGCTTTATATCCCACCCGTATTCCGACAAACCCCGCCCTCCTGACCTGTGATTGGCTGCTGATCAACCACGTGAAAGAATAAGAAATTACTGCACCAGAGTAAAATACATTTTATTTTAAAAAAAATATTCAGAAAAATTTCAGAATAATAATATAAAAATATTCAGAACGGTGTAACGGCTATATTTTCGTGCAGCTTCAAGCGGTTTTACTCTGTTTTCTGTTTATCTTATTTTCAGCACAGAGTCTTTTATTCTTAAATATAAAACGAAATCATTTTGAAACGTTATTGCTGAATATGATGAAGTTATATTACTTCGCTTTCATATAAAAACAGATCAGATTATATTAACGAAAAATAAAAAACGTATTTCAAAAATAAGTCAAATGTATAGTGTATAATGTTTTGTAGCAGTGTAACATTTTATTAATTTAATAGTGTAAAAGTGAAACATTGTAATGGAGTAACAATGTAACAGTGTAGTAGAGTAACAGTGTAACAATGTAACAGTGCAACAACATAATAGAGTAACATTGTAACAGCATAGTAGTGTAACATTGTAACATTGTAGTGGTGTAACAGTGTAACATTGTAGTGGTGTAACAGTGCAACAACATAATAGAGTAACATTGTAACAGCATAGTAGTGTAACAGTGTAACAGTGTAGTGGTGTAATATTGTAGTGGTGTAACATTGTAGTGGTGTAACATTGTAACATTGTAGTGGTGTAACAGTGTAACAGTGTAGTAGTTCAGCATTGTAGTGGTGTAACAGTGTAGTGGTGTAACATTGTAGTGGTGTAACAGTGTAGTGGTGTAACATTGTAGTGGTGTAACAGTGTAGTGGTGTAACATTGTAGTGGTG
>CM074993.1:535417-550224 GCA_037576825.1 Pangasius krempfi
TGCGACGCATTTAAAAAAAATACCTCAGTCTTGTTAAAAAAAAAACCCTGCACTGTATATTTTTGTATAATTTTAAATATCTATAATAAATTTGATATATGTATAACAGTACAGTGTGTGTGTGTGTGTGTGTGTGTGTGTGAGTGTCAGGTGAGTGTGTACCTGGAGCTGTAGATGTCTATTGGTTGCCATGCCACGCAGAGCTGAGAGAGCGGATTCGGGGAGGGGCAGGGCGGAGGGTCGCCGTGGAGACGATGATCGCTGTGGTGACGAGGATCGATGGGGGGAGGAGGAGCGCATCAACGGCAACAGAGCCAAAACGCTGTTCTCTGAATCGGACTCCACTGACGAGCCGAACACGCCCGAGTCCGAATCTGACAACATCAGCTACAACAGAGAGGGCGGAGCAAGAGAGTGGGCGGAGCAAGAGAGTGGGCGGAGCAAGAGAGTGGGCGGAGCAAGAGAGTGGGTGAGGCTGAGGTCTGATTTTGTGACTTTGTTGTTCCTGACTGTTCTGTGATGTGCATGTTACCTGTGCGATGTCTCTCAGGGAGTCCAGCAGAGTGTTAATGTGAGCTCTGAGTGTGTGGAGCTCTGATTCTTCATCTCCACTCTGCTCCTACACACACACACACACACACACACACACACACACACATTCAGGGTTAAAGGGTGAATTTGAACTGTTCCTGTAATCTGAAGTCAGTTTGAATACCACACACCTGCAGTCTCCGGGTGAGTGACGCGATCTCGTTCTCTCTCTCGTCTACTCGAGCTCTGAGTCTCTCCATCTCTCTCTCTGCGTCTGCCAGCCTGCCGATACACAGATGACATCACAGAGCGACACCGAGACACTGATCACACAGTTACACACACCCACAGCATCGACACGTATAAAACACACCGATGCAGAAATGTCATCGACGTGTCACGGCACGTTGTACTACGCGGTATTACGCTGTGTTCACATTACAAAACGACACGCGATCACTCTCTCTTCACAACGATTTTATTCGATTAAATCAACATTAAATCAACATTCGATTTTATGCAAATTAGGTATTATGCGGTAAAGCTAATTTGAGAACAAAGCTAGTACAAATCCACGGATGTAACAAGTAATCAAAGTGAAAAGTGCTTATACTTACACAGTAACACTGCGTTATGCCTTCACGAAAACTTTACAAAACGCAGTTTAGATCTTTACTTAAACTTCATCTCTTTCACACACGACACTGTTATCTGTTTTATTTTACAGACCTGCTGTTGAGTTTCTCTCGCTCTGATTGGCTCTCGGTGATCTCGCTCTCTTTCTGTCGGAGCAGCTGCTCCAGGGTGATGCGCTGAGCCGCCTCGCGCTCCAGGACCAGCGCCGAGCCGTCCTCACGACTCCGCACCGCCACACACACGCACACACACTGCAGCTGCACGCTCTGAGCCGTCTGAGCCAGATCGCTGCGCATCACTGACAGATCCCTGAGACGACACAATTATGATACAGCGTAACAGAGTGTGTGTCAGGGTATGGTGTGTGTGCGTGTGTGTGTGTGTGTGTGTGTGTGTGTGTGTGTGTAAAGTCTAACCTCTCGGTGGCACTCTTCATCTCACACACACTCCTGCGGAAACTGACTACCTGCCTCCACAGAGTGAGCAGCCGACTGTGCTCACTGCTGAAGTAGTTATGGAACGACTTAAAACAAGAAAAAAACAACAACAAATAAGTATAAAAAAAAAGGTTATTATTTTAGAACGATTGTAACGTTAAGAATTTTACAAACACTGTGAATGCTCAGTGTCACACTGTCATTTATTTCAAATAAATGTAATAAATGTGCTGTGTAAGTTGTTGTTGTTGTAGTTGTTGTTAGTAAAATTTATAATAGACAAATGACTGAACCTCCTCCTCTCTCCTCCAATCAGACTCCTTCTGCTCCAGCTCCTCCCTCGCTTTGGTCCAATCAGCAGTGAGTCTGCGGATATCCTGACTCAGCGCCTCATTGGCCAGTCCGGCCTGTTCCAGCTGTTCACGCAGCATCGCGTTCACCGCTGATAGACTGCTGCTCCTGCTCGCCATGACAAAACAAAGCATAAGTGTGTGTGTGTGTGTGTGTGTGTGTGTGAGCATGTGCGTGTGAGCATGTGTGTGTGTTCAGACCTCTGCTGCTCTTCCTCGAGGCGGATAAGGGCCGTCTCCAGCTCACTGCTGCACTCGTCCTGACCATTAGTGGACTTTTCACACCCACTCTGTGAAATAAACACAAAGGTTTTCTGAGTGACACTCAGTACGTTCTGCACACACTTTCTGTAACAGTCAGATTTGTTACAGAACACTCACATTTCATTTTTAACTCCTTGTGTATGGTGTGTATGGAGTGTGTATGGAGTGTGTATATGTGTGAATATGGTGTGTGTGGTGTGTGTATTATGCGTATAGTGGGTGTATGATGTGTATGGTGTGTGTGGTGTGTGTGGTGTGTGTGTGTGTATGGTGTGTATAGTGTGTGTGTGTGTGTATGGTGTGTATAGTGTGTGTATAGTGTGTGTGTGTGTATAGTGTGTGTATATACATTAATTATAGTCTCACACTCACTTGCTCTGATGATTTCTCCAGCACAGACTGCTCCAGATCACTGCACTTCTTCTTGTACTGCAGAACCTGAACACACAGCAGCACCGAATAATCAGTAACTGCATAAATTCATTCAGCTGTAGGGCGGCAGGTGAACGAATGAACGAATGAATGAAAGACTGAAAGAAAGACCTTGGCCTGGAGTTTCTGGACGAGTTGAGCTTGTCTCTGCTGCCCCTCCTGGTAGGCGGTGAGTTTGCGTTTGTAAGCGTTTTGTTCTTCATCCAGACGCCGTCGCAGCTCCACCACCTGCTGAGACAAACTCACACACTCCGGAGAGTCGGTGTCACTGACCCCCGCCTCGAAACGCAGGGCCTGCTCCAACTAAACACACACACACACACACACACACACGGTTACAGGGTCAGGCAATTCCAGTGAGAGAGAAATTTTAAACCACTACATGCTTTACTTATATCACTATCATATAAATAATATTGTATTCTGTCTGTAATTATCTGGATTATCTTGTGATAACACTGATATTATGTTTATCTCACCATAAGTGCTTAAGTGAAATGTGATAAATATATATATATATTTATATAAAGCCTTGTTATGAACATTTTGATAATTATTGAACACATTTCTGGTTTCCAACACTTCCTGAGGGAAGCCAAGAACGTTTCCTGCGACTAAAAGAAACTTCATTCCTTTTCAGAGAAAATGCACTCCTTTTACTTAATCCAATCCCAATTCCCCAAGATGAAAAGCGGCTAAACAGGGATAACAGAGGCGTCGCCACGGAAACGCCCTCCACTGATGATAAACATGCACCCCAGTCTCCACTGGAAACGCTCAGGACCCCGACTGGGGCGTCCGGTGAAAAGCCTGTAGGAATTTACAGCTGACACCACATGCGGAAAAGTAAACACACACACACACACACACACACACACACTGCGGGAACACTTGGAGCAACGTAAATTTGTGAAACACATTCTCTGATTTTTATTCCTTTGTTTCACTGTAAGACTCATTTATACATTACAGTAACAACATGAATAAAATACTAATAAAATTGCTAATATAATATAATATATATATATATATATATAAATAACTGCCTAACTGAGCTACGTGTTCTGCATTACATATAAAATATTCATATGTATTCACTTATTGACTGTTAGTGGAAGACTGGTGTATATTTTATGTGTCTGATGTTCATTCTGTGTTAAGTTTGTCCATCTGCCTTCACACCTACGGTCACCTAACGAGCCACAAAGCAACAGGTAATCGTTAATTTTCTACGTACGTGTGAGACGCCGAGTCACGTTTTCAGCAACAAGCAACGTTTGAACTGAGATTTTTTCAGTTCATGTAAATGAGGTATGACACATTAAAGCAACAAATCCAAATGATTGCTTTTTATCTTCCGTTCCCCTCTCACTTCTCTCACTACTTTAGTTCCTACCTGCAATTAGTTCCTGTTTCCTGTCTGACGCAAAAACGCATGAAAAACGTATCACTGAGGTTTCATCTCCATCTCATTCCAGTTAACTCGCATTTAAATCCTGCTTTAGCACTGCTCATAATCTAACTCTCTTTGTGTTCACACCTATTCGCTGGCCTGGGACAAATTTTATTTGCCGTCCATCTTCGTAACCCCTGATCTACTTGGTGACAGTTTAAGTTCTTTATTCAATTTTATATTTTTAACGTGATATATTGAGCTTGTGTTTGATGTAAACAGAATGAAGCTGGCACGGTGCCGCTATAAGCCCGTTGCAGGACCACCCAAACCCCCCAACTGCCCTGTTTACTGTCTCCAGGGGCAACAAACGCCATGGCAATGGGCCACTTCACTTCATTCCATTCCACATTTCCAAGGAAATGAGACAGACCCCCTCTCACTCTCTCTCTCTCTCACACACACACACACACACACACACACACACACACACACACATAAACAAAACCCAGATTAAGAAAATGAAGCTGAGCGACAAAACACAAATGATGATGCGTAACTGAAATTCCCCCAAAACACCTCAAACAAGAATCGATTCCATCCTAAAACACCTCCAACTGTCTGTGAGAGAAAACACCGCTTTTAAATACCGTCAGTTATTGACCGTGTGTGTGTGTGTGTGTGTGTGTGTGTGTGGGAGGGAGGGAGTTGTCCTGTCCTGCTGCAGTGCTCAGGTCAGTCAAGCATTTCTCTTTCCTCTGTGTGTGTGTGTGTGTGTGTGTGTGTGTTTGTGTGTTGGGGTGTGTGTGTGTGTGAGTGTGTCACAGGCAGGAAATGCAGCATGGACACAATCACCAAGTGGTTAATTACAGAGTTATTTTCTTCATGCAACGGCGCTTTACAGCCTTACACTGATTTGTTTTCAGTCTGCTAACAGTATGTGTGTGTGTGTGTGTGAACGTGTGTGCGTGCATGTGTGTGTGTGTGTGTGTGTGTGTGTGTGTGTGCGTGTGTGTGTGTGTGTGTTGAATCTACACAGATAGCAGATGAGTTTAAGATAAATATAGCTGAATTTAGGTACATGAGGGTCAGAGTTAGCAATGACAAGTGAACAAGTTTGTGTGAGTGTGTGTGTGTGTGTGAGTGTGTGTGTGTTTGTGTGTGTGTGTGTGTGTGTCCTCTGACCCTCTCGCTGATGGCGCTGTATTTGATGGCGAGCTCGTCGCGGTCGGCGCGGCTGTGGGCCAGCAGGTCCTCGAGACGACTCAGTTCACTCTGAAGGACGCGGTTCTCCTCCTCCAGAGACAGAACTGAGGACATGCTGCCGGCTGCTGAGACAGAGACAGAGCGAGAGGACAAAGACCGAGTGTATGGATTATACTGATCATATGACCACACACACACACACACACACACACACACACACAGTGGGACAGAGGCGGAGTTACGTACTGCTTTCGTTCAGGTTCTTGGTGACGATTTCTCGCACACGAGCCGGTATGCAGGTGGGCGGGGCATCAGGGGAGGGGCCTCGCACTGTCAACCTCTTCTCTTCAGATAACACACTCTCCTCCAACTTCTACAAGTCATCACACACACACACACACACACACACACACAAGCATGTCTCAACAGTTTGCTGTCACTCTGCACCAGGATCAGAGTCAGGAAGGGGGCGTGGCCTAAAGTTTAACATTGTTGAAATTGTTCATTTAATCTGTAAACACAGACTTATTCCGTTTTTTATTTAAGCGACTATGTACACATTGTGTCGCCGAGATAGAACTACGTCAGCAGTGTACGTGACGCTAAACAGGAGGCTATAAGCTTCCATTACCTGTTAGCTACAGAGCTAAAAACTACAGAGCTACAGAGTAAAACTAAAGAAGCAAACTTCACGCCGCGATCGAGTCTCAGCTGATCGCTCGCGTCTGGAGTAAAGCCGGACTCTCTGGATTTAATTTTTGGCGAAAATTTGTTATCAGTATTATTATAATATTACGTTTAGTATTATATCACAATGATCATATAAGTGTTTTACTCTGATCCAGAATCAGCTTCTGCACTACTTCATTCTAAAATAATCTAATCCTAATTCTAATCCTGATCATCAGAAGCGTTGAGGCTGATCTGGGATCAGGGCGGAGTGTGCCGTGCGAGGAGCAGGTGGCGGCACAGCGGTGGGGTTTATATTTAGAACAGAACACGGAGAGGGATAGCGAGACTGGACAGAACAACACTACACACACCGAGCATGAGTGTGTTACATCATCCCAATAACACACACCCTATTATATTACAATATTATAGTATAAACGCATATCACGTCGGAAAAATTAAAACTTACAAAGTTACAAAGCGCTGACACTGGAGACTCCTTCCATAAATGTTACATAAACGTCTCCTTACAGAAAACTTCAGCACATCAAAAGTTCCTGTGAATGACCTGTTGCTATAGAAACAATAACGTGTTAATTAGAAATGCGGTGATTTGCAGCTGCACGACTGTCAGAGCTGCTGGTATAGAAAATTAATCAACACCTCCTGACCAATCACAGTCCAGAATTCAGCAGCACTGTGGTGTAAAGACTATGATCACACGATATGTAGTTTATTACAGACGTTACAGAGTCCTGACTCGGGGTCAGCCATCTGCCAATCGCAAAACCTGATCGTATGACATCATCACAAGCCGCAAAAAAATTAGGATGTGCATCGCAATGTGCAAAAAACAAAATGAGCAAATACATATATATATATATATAATAAATCCACGATATTACAATTAGCAATGTTTTACAGTTAAAGTTCTCCCTGAGAACCGCCGAACTACACAACCAAAGACCCCCTTACCACCACACATGCCTTAAGAAGAAAAGAAAAGAAAAGAAAAGAAAAGAAAAGAAAAAGAAGTTACAACTGTTTAAATATACTGGAGTCTAGTGTTGTGTAATGTTTAGATCCCTGAGTGAATATTAAAGCTTCTCTAATTTGGGGAAGAGTAAAAGAGAGAGAGAGAGAGAGAGAGAGAGAGAGAGAGAGAGAGAGAGAAGAGATTGAAGAGTAAATGAGAGAAAGAGAGAAGCATAAAAGAGAAGAGTAAGAGAGAGAGAGAACCCTGAGCCACTCTGAGTTTAGTATGAAACTCTAAAATATAGACAGATAGACAGATAGATAGATAGATAGACAGACAGATAGACAGACAGATAGATAGACAGACAGATAGACAGATAGATAGACAGATAGATAAACGCATAAACAGTAATGTAACCCTGCATTAAATACATGAGCTACATGTTGATCTGAAGTGACTGAAATGATGATCTGATCAGACTGCACTGTTACCTGGATGACCTGCTCCAGTCTGGAGTCTGCGCGCGGGCTTCCCGGGGCGCTCATGAGGGCGCGTGCGTGCGGCGGGATTCACGCGCCACCGGCTTTACAGGTGTATCGGTTTACTAGCGGTTACCGGTTTACCGCCTCACTGATTCGGTTCGAAAATTCGCGACGAGCCGATTAACACGAACCGTTTCTGAAAACCGACATGAAAAATAAATGGGCTTTTTGTTGTTGTTGTTGTTGTTGTTGTTGTTTTCTTCAGGAGCGCTGGTGGAGCGCGCGCCACGGCTCTGCCTCGCAGGTGACCGAGAGTGTGTGTGTGTGTGTGTGTGTGTGTGTGCTCTGTGCGCGCGCGCGCGCGTGTGTGTGTGAGAGAGATTAGGAGGAGGATTTACTCACCCCACCTCCCCATCTCTCTCTCTCTCTCTCTCTCTCTCTCTCTCTCTCTCTCTCTCACACACACACAATATTAACATACAAAACATAAATATAATAATAGGGCAAGGTTCCTCCCGCTCTACTGGGCAGTCTCCAGTGGAGAAAAGCTGGTCTGAAATATCTTGGGGTGTTTTTAGAAATGACAGATTTTCAAAACAAGAACTGGAAAGGGGTAGAGGAGAAGGTGTGTGCCAAGTTGTGGACCTGGGTCCTGCCCCAGTTGTCCTACAGGGGGAGGGTACTGGTCACCAACAACCTGATCACCTCCATGCTATGGCATCGTTTCACCATTCTCGAACCTCCAGAGATGATCAGGGAAGTCCAGAAGAGGATTGTGGACTTCTTCTGGACTCGCGCCCCTGTTCTCTACTTGCCGCTGCAGGAGGGGGGGCAAGTCCCGATCGACCTGTCGTGTCGGGTCAGAACTTTCCAACTGCAGATGGGACAGAGGCTCCTCTATGGAGAACAGCTAATGCCTTTCTACAGCCCATTGAAGATTTGACCTACGACGAACATCTGTTTGTGCTGAACCTGAAAGAAATGGACCTGTCAGCAACAACACCGTTCTACCAGTTGGTCCTGAGAGCCTGGTCCTCAGTGCTGAACATCAGCAGGACCGACGCACAACGTTTTTGTGTATATATATATTCCAGACCTTTTTACCACTATTTTCTGTTATGTTTAATACAAATGTTGTCTATTCACTGTTGCTCTCAAAGTTCAGAAGAATCTAAATGAGCATTAAATGGAAAATTTAAAAGTCAAAAGTCTCTCTCTCTCTCTCTCTCTCTCTCTCTCTGGTTCTTTCTCTCTCTCTCTCTCTCTCTCTCTCTCTCTCTCTCTCTCTGGCTCGTCAGGAACGTCCTGAATGAATTTTGTTCACAGAGGGAAACTGTTTTTCAGTTTGTTCCAGGTTGCCGTCATTGTTTGTTTTTCTACAGAGCATCTTAAGGTCATTTTATGTGGATTTTACTTCTCAGATTTTTACTCTTGGTTTTAAATATGTCAGGAGAGACAGGTTCAAGATTAATTTTATCTTTGGTCAGGCCAAAATGGCACAAAACTCAGACTGTGACACCATAAGAATTCTCTCCAGACTAACTAAATCAGGAATTTTAATTTCTCCAGGAGTGTGGGGGATGTGGTGTTGTGAGGAGGCTCTGTGCTCTGTAGTGGAGGAAGAACTTTGTTTTACACCAGCATTAGACCGACAGGAACATCACAACTACACACTCTGACTGTTCACTGTTATGTTTAGCCTAATTTATTTAAATGCCTTTTTAAAAAATATTTATTTATTGAGTCCCTCTGATCTTATTGTGTACAATGTGACGTGTGTAAAATGAAGGATTGCAAAAGTCAAAGTCTCTCCCTGGTTCTTTCTCTCTCTCTCTCTGGTTCTTTCTTTCTTTCTCTCTCTCTCTCTGGTTCTTTCTCTCTCTCTCTCTCTCTCCCTGGTTCTTTCTCTCTCTCTCTCTGGTTCTTTCTCTCTCTCTCTCTCTCTCTCTCTCTCCCCCTGGTTCTCTCTGGTTCTTTCTCTCTCTCTCTCTCTCTCTGGTTCTTTCTCACTCTCTCTCTCTGGTTCTTTCTTTCTTTCTCTCTCTCTGGTTCTTTCTTTCTTTCTCTCTCTCTCTGGTTCTTTCTTTCTCTCTCTCTCTCTGATTGTCTTTGTTGTTGTTTTTCTGTTTATTTGTTTCTTGTCTGTCATCTCTTTGTTTCTCTTTCTCTCTTTCCTTTTTATTTCTCTCTCGTTATCTGTCGTTCCTCCCCCCTCCCCTCTCTGCCATTGTCTCAGAGATGGTGTGTGTGTGTGTGTGTATATGTGTGTATGTGTGTGTGTGTATTTAACGCCTGTCTGTATGCGACAAGCACAATGAAACCCACAGACACACTTACGTTCTCACTAACCGCCCCGTTACCATGGAAACAGACAGGTCAACGAAGCCACGGGGTTCTGTACTGTCAGTGTCAGGACCTCACTGTGTTAAACTCCATAGTTACACATGTGCTGATGTCACGTGGAGGAATCACAATAATTGTGTAGCTTTTTATTCGGCTTATGATTATCGTTATATTATTACACGTTTACTTGTCGCTCTTGTCGTCAGGTTGTAGGGAGTAGTGATGATATCTTAAAGTTTCCATGGTAACGTTATCGTGTGTTGAATATTGTGGTATATATCGTATAACTGATTATTAACGTGCAACTCTATACAATAAAGGAAGGTGTTTGATCTACATGCACAAGTGCACACCAAGCAAGAGCAAAATGATAAATTACAGACCGATATCTTCACAGAGTCAGGACTGAAAGCAGCAGGATGTGTGTGTGTGTGTGTGTGTGTGTGTGTGTGTGGAGGTTTCAGGCTGTATAAGAATACACAGTGTTGTGTTTAGGATCTTCAGTCTGTAGCTTTACTTCCCTCTAGTGGCTCTGTGTACAGCTGAGACATGAACCTAATCACAACCTCCTCAAATACAACGTTCCTGCAATATATATTATATTCGCACACAACCGCTGCTACACAAGAACAAAAATCCTCATCGGCATCTCGTTAGAACTAGAAAACATCTCACTATAATGAGAAACGCTTCTCATCATCCCATTATCTCGTTATTGTGAGATAATCACGTTATAAAAACTATAGAGTTGATCTTTTTTTGTGTAATAAAACCTGCATGGTGACCATTTAACAGATTCTGACATCATCACCATCATCACCACCACGATGTTCCAAAGCATGTGATTATACTCTTTCCACCACAGCGCTGTTGAATTCTGGATTGTGATTGGTTGTCAGTAGTGCAGCTGCAAATCACAGGTTTATATTAATGCCCTTGTTCTAATACGTTATCGTTTCTATAGTAACAGCTCATTCACAGCGACGTATACAGCGAACGCTCCACTGATAATAAACAGATTAAAAAAAAACGTGTGTAATCGTTGATGTGGAGTTTTCTGTAAGGAGAGGTTAATGTAACATTTGTGGAAGGAGTCTCCAGTGTCAGCGCTTTGTAACGGTCAGCGGGTTTACCGTTACAGGAAAGTCTTCAGGACAGTGGAGGAGGCCAGGCTGAATGTTTATTGCTGCCAGAACGTATGTGAGAATAGAAATTAACTTCTGCAGATGTTCCATAGCATTAAATGTAACTATAAATAAAAAGCACAGCGTGTCATTCACTGATAAATTTAAAATTGTCATCATTGGCAAATTGCTGTGGTATACGAGGAATAAAACACTTCCTATAACACTGTTGTAGGAAAACCTAACAAACAGAAGGTCCTCGTGGTAACTGTAACTCTGCTTCGGGTCGGGCCATATCACACCACCACGGCGTTGATTATTTTCCTATAACAGAACGCCCCAAAGTGTTTTACTCTTTATGTGGCTGTCAGAGGTTTGGCCACAACTCTGACCTCAAATTCATCCAGAACTACAGAACAGCTATGAAGCCAGTGTAGTGACGTCATAAAAACGGATGTTCATTCTGCAAATGAAGCCTCTTTACATAATTAGCTTATTGCCCTTAGTGGGCTTCTGCCCCTCTTCAGCCACCCCATGTGGACACGCCTCTGCTGGAGGAAGCTTCATTGTTAGCTCCAACTGCTAATGAGGCTGCTGAGGTAAAAAACAATCACTGTTTATAAACTTTGGATTTTGAGTTATACGGTAGTGTTTTTTTAAGCACCACTACTAACTTAATCTGTAGTATTTAAAACCTTTTTCAACACGGCTAATAAGCTAACTTAATTGCTAACCGTGTCCATAGCTGCTATGCAGTCAAGCGAAAGCGAAAGAACGATGACGTCAGGAGGCGTTTGAATTGTAACGGCTTTAACGGTTAGAGAACGCCAGAACGACATTTTGAAACACAGCCTCGCGCAGTAATACGCGCGCTGTTTCGTCGTAACCATGGCAACACGGAAGCCAGCGCTGGTCCAGCATGCGCTGGTGTGTTTATTAGGCGGGTTAGCATGTTTAGTTAGCACTCCGTCGTGACAGGATTTGAAAGTGATGAATATTTGATGAATAAGAGTGAAAGCGCTGAGGGAGACTGACTTCCTGCCGCACACGTCCACACGCAGCCTCCTGACGTGTTTAAAACACGCTGTAAAACGTGTACTGTACCTTCTGCCAGAAGAAAGGAACCGACTCGTGTGTGCCATCTCCCTCTCAGAAACGCATTCTGCTTCCGCGAGGTGGATTTGCAGCTAAATAAAAGCTGTTCACTCCAAAATATCGCGGTTTGGAGGCGTATTTCCTGAGGGGTTGTTTTTTTTTTTTTCCCGGGGTGGGACTAAAATCACGCCGAGTTTAACTGTGGACAGAATCAGTGCTCATTAAATCCCGGTGTCCGATACGAATCATTTCACTGAACCGATTCTTATGAACTAACTCGTTTAGATGAATCAGACCGTGCGAATTTTGATTCATTTGATTCATCCACAAAGCCTTTGCATCAAATTGCATATTTTTGTATATTTAACTGAATGATGTTAGAATTTAAAACTGAATTATATTAGAATTCACATATCTGTCTAAGCTGTTTATGTTGAAAAACCACAAATAAATGCAAAACCGTACAAGGATCCGGATGTCGTGTAGAAATACTACAATGCGGTCGTGTGTCTCTGTGTTTACATTATACACGATTATTTCACTCTTGCTTTCAAGACTTCGCAAGTTTAAATTTTACAACAGTACTGACCCGGTCCACGAGTTGTGACGCACCACTGGTGCATTTCAATATGGTGGAACTCATGAAAGTTTGGTTAGCGCTCGAGGCTAAGTGTCATTACAGTGGAATTTTGGAGTCTTTTATCAGACAACTGCCAACACATCTGATGCAAAAAGTTGATGTTTCTGATTCTTTTTTTGTTGTGTTTGGACCATCACTGTGCCTTTAAACTGTCCATATAAAGGACTTTAACTTATGTTAGCTAGCTAAATTCTTTGCTATTTGTATTTCCAGTTCCATACCAAGAGTTTTCTCACAATGTTTCATTTAAACAAAGTGTGGAACAAAGAACACTTTTTGTCCCATCAAATGCCACAATACGGAAGGTAGTAAATAACAGACAGTACCAACATACATAGCACAATGGACACTGTTAGCATGCTAACATCAACTAGCACTGAACGCAGTCTGACGCTGTCGATGACATCTCATTCGTTTTTAATGTCAAGCACAAAACATGTTAGAAATTAATGAACTTCTTTTATTAAAAAATAAAAATAAACAAATTACAAGTCTGTGTAGATTACTTGTCATTTTTACAGCAGCTAGCATAGCTCAGAACGCATCAATGAAGTTTAATTGCTAATAATGAATGCTAGAGATCGATGTTACTGATGGTCAACATGTCAAGAACAATAAGACAGTAAAAAAATAAATAAATAAAGAAGTAATTAAAATAAATGTGGAATAAAACATTAGTTTGTTTATGTTTATAAATTCATTAAAGACTGTTTCTGAAACCATGGATTATCCACTCTTTTAAACAGGAAGCTACATAAATTAGAAAACAGCATACTTTATAATAAAAGATAATTAACAAAATCACACTGCTGTGAAGAAATTTAAAAATTGGTGACATTTTAAGTTTTTTTTATTTTTTTTTTATTAGTAAGGCACTGAATGTTACCTGGAAACAGTTTCATTTAAGTAATTAAACCACAAAAATGTTTAGACTGTTAACGAGCAAAGATAAGAGTACAAAAGATATACAGACTCACTGAAAGCCAATTTCAGGTTATTAGAACAAATTAGAAAAAAAGGTCCCAAATCACATCAACACAATAACAGCCTGAAATGAAAGAACTAGAAACTGTCGATATAATAGGAACAGAAACAAGTCAATAATAATAAAAGTTATTCCATGAGACCATGAGCTCAGTTTTTGCAGTGGATCACAGTGATGATATGGTATTAATGCTCCACAGGAGAAGTAGATGATATAATGACTAGGAGAAGAAAGAAAAGAAAAGAAAAAACAGACTTTCTTTGGTCTCATGGACAAAAAAAAAAAAAAGTGTACAAAATCTCACTCACCCACGACTGAGAGAGGAATAAACTCCAGATCCTGCTGCAGAACGATAACTCCTGCACTTACACGATCAGACACACAACAGAATGCACCATGGAGACGGTTTTTTTATACACACACACACACACACACACACACACCACCACCAACAGGTCCCCACTGAACACCTTTACACACTTTACACGTCCCTGACATGTCTACAACAAACCCGCAGTGTGTGGATGTGAGGTTTACAAAAAATAAATCAGGACATCTCTCTTTTTTATTGAAATGAATAAATAATATCTTACTCTAAATATCTCTAAACCCACACGTGTGATGAAACCGAACTTCTCTTTATTAAAGCATCATGTATAAAATCACTGATACTGTATAAAATACACACAAAGGCAGAAAAGGAGCAGCTCTAACAGCAAACGTTCAGGAAATAAAAATATATAAATGCATAAAATATAACGACTTGACATACAGGTTTGTAATGTTTGGATTTTTTAAGATTTTAGTACGATTTAGAAACATAACATTCAAGATTCAAGGTTTTTATTTGTCACATACATAGTTATATACAGTATATAACTTACAGTGAAATAAGAACCTGGCCTAGTCCTCTTTAGACTGTGCATAAAAAAATGAGAAGCGAATAAGAAATAAGAAATAAGAAATATATGTACAGGAATGTGCAAAAAGGGGTGTATAAAATAAGCAAGTATGTTACGAATAGTAACAATACAAAGTGTAAAGTGCAGTGTGCGGAGTGACTGGAGAGTCTTTATGGAGTCCTGAGGGATCTGTATGCTGGACAGATCTTAATATTTTAAAGTCTGTGGCTTTAAATGGGAACTAAATCATGTAATATACCCGCTGTGAGCACTTTATTAGGAACACTACACTAACACTAGGGCTCTCAGTCCCTTTGCTCTCAGAACAGCCTCAGTTCT
>CM074993.1:573204-591296 GCA_037576825.1 Pangasius krempfi
CACACACACACACACACACACACACACTCACACACACTCACACACACTCACACACACACACACACACACACACACACTCCTTACACTGCATCTCGGTTAATTACACGTCCTGATCATGTGCTGTAACAGGATGCCGAGTGTTTTACTGAGTTTCAGTCTTTATTATTCCATCAGTTTAATAGATTTAATTATAGAATTAATGATAAATCATAAATCTGTAACTCACATAAACGAATGACCTGCGTTTGAGTCTCAGCAGGCGACAGACTGAAAACCACTAGTTTTGTGCAACACTGCTGGGTGGTAGGTGTTAATCTGTGCGTGTGTGTGTGTGTCTTTGTGCGTGTGTGTGTGTGTCTTTGTGCGTGCGTGTGTGTCTTTGTGCGTGCGTGTGTGTCTTTGTGCGTGTGTGTGTGTGTCTTTGTGCGTGTGTGTGTGTGTCTTTGTGTGTGTGTCTTTGTGCGTGCGTGTGTGTGTCTTTGTGCGTGCGTCTTTGTGCGTGTGTGTGTGTCTTTGTGCATGCGTGCGTGCGTGTCTTTGTGCATGTGTGTGTCTTTGTGCATGCGTGCGTGTGCGTGTGTCTTTGTGCATGCGTGCGTGTTTCTTTGTGCGTGTTTCTTTGTGCGTGTTTCTTTGTGCGTGTGTCTTTGTGCGTGTGTCTTTGTGCGTGTGTCTTTGTGCGTGTGTCTTTGTGCGTGCGTGTGTGTGTGTGCGTGTGTGTGTGTGTTTAAAGGTGCGTGTTACTACGACTCGAATCAGTCGATGTATGTGTTTGGCGGCTGCACACAGAGCAGCTGTAATGCTGCGTTTAATGACCTGTGGAGACTCGACCTGAACAGCAAGGAGTGGATACGACCGCTCGCTTCAGGTACACACACACACACACACACACACACACACCCTCACACACCCTCACACACTTGCTCTCATATACACACACACACACACACACTTCTCAGTGTTAACTGTGGCTGCTAGAGTCACGTGTGTGTCTGAGAGCTGGACTCGGTTGCTGTGTGCAGGCTCGTATCCGTCTCCTAAAGCCGGCGCGACGCTGGTGATGTTTAAGGACCTGCTGGTGCTGTTCGGAGGCTGGACCCGCCCCAGTCCGTACCCCCTGCACCAACCCGAGCGCTTCTTCGACGAGATACACACCTACTCTCCTTCCAAAAACTGGTGAGCAGAGAAGATTCATCATCACGTCTAACGTTCCGTGTCGCTTATCACAAATCATACCACGACACGGTGGAGTTCTGCCCTCTGATTGGTCAGAAGGTGTTGAATAGTTCTCTATAACAGCGGCTCTGACAGCAGCGCAGGTTTATATTAATGCGCTCGTTCTGATACGTTATCGTTTCTATAGTAACGGCTCATTCACAGTGTACTTGAAAAGACGTTTGAAATAATCGGGTTAAAAAAAATTATGTATCACGTATGGAAGGAGTCTCCAGTGTCAGCGCTTTGTAACAGTCAGAGGTGAAGCTGTAACTTTCCGACATCTTCAGGACAGAGGAGGTTACGCTTCTTTTTGCGCTTTCGCAGTAACACGACAAGCTGCAAATCGCCGTGGTGTAAGAGGAATAAAACACTTGGCTGTGTGCTGTTATAGAAAAATAATCAGCTCGGGGTGGTGACAGCGCCGCCGCTTCGTCGCTCCGCCCCCAACACTCGCTGTTTTACTGTAACAGCAACACACACGGTGTTTATTACATGGTGTTTAACTCATGCCTAGGTGATGAGTATCTCTCTCTCCCTCTCTCTCTCCCTCTCTCTCTCTCTCTCTCTCTCTCTCTGTCAGGTGGAACTGTATTGTGACGACTCACGGACCTCCACCCATGGCTGGTCATTCCTCCTCAGTCATTAAGAACACGATGGTGGTGTTCGGCGGCTCTCTCGGAGCTCGACAGATGTGAGTAACTTTTCCTCGCCTTTTTCCACCAACACGGCTCCGGTTCTGGTCCAGAAATCCAGCGATCTCCGTGTTTCCGCTAGTCTTACTAAGACATTATTGTGTGTGTGTGTGTGTGTGTGTGTGTGTGTTTGTTTATTTCAGGAGTAATGAGGTGTGGGTTCTGGATCTCGAGCAGTGGTCCTGGTCCAAACCCACCATCACGGGCCCGGCTCCTCACCCCCGCGGAGGCCAGAGTCAGGTGAGTCTCTCCTCCTCTCACGCTCACCAGACGTTTACAGCCACGTGATCATCGCTGTAAACAGTCCTGAGGGAAACGGAGCTCCAGAACCTCCTGGTCCTGATGTGTGGAATGAGAAATGGAGCTGGAGGGAACGGCAGCATCACTAACGTCACGTTTTGTCTCCCTCAGATCGTGATAGACGGCGAGACGCTGCTCATCCTCGGGGGCTGCGGCGGTCCGAACGCTGTGAGTTCAGTTTTGACATCATCATAATCAATCTTTTATCTCCGTGATGATGATGTTATAACATTATTAACATTATGATATTGTTAGTAGTAGTATGATATTGATAATTATTATATTACTGTGATATTTGTTCGTGCATTTATAACTGGCACGGACGCTTTGTCGTGATCGAAGAAACAGTGGTGATGATCCTTCATGGTGATCTGCTGAGTGCTGAGCATCATGGGATATGTTGAACGAACGTTGCTGCTAGGTTTACCTGGGTCTGATTTTACCTGCTGTGGCTGTTAAACCCTTCGGTTGTTTGATTTTCCTTGCTAATAAACTTTGTGTGTGTGTGTGTGTGTGTGTGTGTGTGTGTGTGTGTGTGTGTGTGTGTTGCAGCTGCTGAAGGACGCCTGGTTGTTGCACATGGGCGCTCCCACCTGGTCATGGCAGCAACTGCGAGTAGAGAACGAGGAACATGGAGCTCCTGAACTCTGGTGCCATCCGGCCTGCAAGGTGTGTGTGTGTGTGTGTGTGTGTGTGTGTGTGTGTGAGATATAGTTAAAAGTGTATGAATTTTAAATAATTTAAAAGCTGATCTCAGACTCTCTCTCTCTCTCTCTCTCTCTCTCTCTCTCTCTCTCTCTCTCTCTCTCTGCAGGTGGGCGAGTGTGTGGTCGTGTTCTCTCAGGCTCCGTCCGGCCGCGCCCCTTTGAGCCCGAGCCTGAACTCCCGCCCTTCCCCTATCAGCGCCACGCCCCCTCCGCTCGGCCCGGACACACCTCCTCTACGTTCACAGTCTCCTGTGCGCGCCGGCGTCGTCCTTGGCAACATGGAAGAGGCTCCTTGCGTCAACGGACGCTGGGGAACGCTCCGACCACGCCCGGCGACTGTTAGGGGCGGAGCCAGAGACGGAAGCCCCT
Source organism: Pangasius krempfi (assembly GCA_037576825.1). Classification (NCBI taxonomy): domain Eukaryota; kingdom Metazoa; phylum Chordata; class Actinopteri; order Siluriformes; family Pangasiidae; genus Pangasius; species Pangasius krempfi. The sequence goes on from CM074993.1 coordinate 576,491, forward strand.
CCTCTTCGCAGCAGCCATCTCCATCGCAGGCTCCAGACAGCCCGCCTTTGCTTAACGGTTCTTCCCCTTCCCCTCGTACTAGTCCCTCCCACCCACACGGTCAGGCCCATTTACCTACAGATTATGGCTGGGAGTCTCCGCCCACTTCAGCATCATCATCACTGCCTCCGCCCTCTTTGGATCAGCCGAGCACAAATGGCATTCACACTCCGCCAGGCGCCGTTTCTCCCGCCGCGCTCCGCAGAAGCCTGGAAGCCGTTAAATCCCTCACGGCGTCCTCTCATTCTTCATCCTCATCCTCCTCTAACCCCGCCCCGAGCTCCAGCCCCGCCTCGTCAAGCCCGCCGCAGGTCGACGGACACTCGATCCCTCCGATTGCGCGTCGCCTGGGCCACTCCGTGCCCCCGCAGAGCCTGAACGTGGGGAAGCCGCTGTACCAGGCGCTCAGCTGCAAGCCCATGCAGATGTACGTGCTGGACGTTTCACGGGCCAAGGCGGACGGTGTGGTGGCATGGCGCGTCTTTGGCAGCGGCGCGGTCACCGGACCTCCGGAGACGAGCCTGCATACAGTGGTGCAGGGCAGAGGGGAGCTCATCATCTTCGGCGGGCTCATGGACAAAAAACAGAACGTCAAGTACTACCCAAAAACCAATGCCTTGTATTTCGTACGTGCTAAAAGGTAATGAGAGCGCGCAAGAAGGACACTGTGTGCAATTTGGGATGTGAGAATTTCCCCACATTCTGACCTGGACACTGACATCATAAGACCTGCCTTTTAGGGAGAGACTGGAACGACTCGTGTGTCACATTCTCAACACTAATTCCTCGTCTCTCCTGAGATATCAATTTTGACACATATAAAGGACTCTTTAATGAAGAACTGTTGCTGTATGACTGCTTTTCCTGACCTTCACTCCCTCTGCGCGTGTGTGTGCGTGCGTGCGTGCGTGTGTGGGAGATTAAAAACTGAAGGGACTGTTCCTCCCTTTCCTGCGACAGCGTCTCGTTGCAGATGAAGGGGTCTGGGAAACGGTGGAACGCTGCTGACTACCTTGCTTTTATATCTCACTTCCTGCCTGCATTGTTTACATTGTTTAACATAAGAACGAGATGGAGACGACGTGTGTCACTGCATGTGTCTGTGAATGAATGTGTATGTGTATAGGACCTTGTGTGTGTGTGTGTGTGTGTGTGTGTGTGTGTGTGTGTGTGTGTGTGTGTGTGTGTGTGTGTGTGTGTTTGGTGATCGAGGTTTGGGTAGAGACGGGGAGGGAAAGGGAGGGTCATGTTGCAGTGTAACCTGATACAAAGTCAAACAATAAAGGCCTCCAAGTCTTTATAATGTCTTATTCAAATGCTTTATCCGTTCGTCCATCTTCAGTAAGCGCTTCATCCTGGTCAGGGTCACGGTGCATCCGGAGTCCATCCCGGGAATTCTCGATTTGAAGCAGGAATACACTCCGGGTGTGCTTCTTTATGAATCGGCACATCAGACTGAACTTTTCTGAATCTTTTTACGTAGTGTCCCTGGACATAACCTTCCAGCAAAATGCAGTGACTTTAGCCCACCTCTAAAGGTTCTCTGGTTTTTCATTACATCACCAGGCACATAACTGCTGGGGAAAAAATATTAACCGACAATATTTCATGTCATGTTTCCTCTCCTCCTCGTCCCCCTGATGTCCAGCTGTGCTGTTTTTCTCACGTGTTCACAGCGGCATGATCCGGCAGGGGCCCCTTGAATCATTTAATGCCCTTCTCCCTTTACAGTCCCCCTGCATGCTAATAATAAAAGCACAATGCATGTAACCGTGAAGGGGACAGCAAAAGAGAAAACACTTCAACATGCTTACACACACACACACACACACACACACACACACACACACACACACACACACACACACACACACACACTCAAACCACACGTCGTTTCTGGGTTAGTGTTCTACTACTCTTGGTCTGGAAGGTTGTGGGGGAATCTACAAAGAGAAACAAAGCTGGAAATCCCTCCAGACTTGGAGCTGGATACAAGACCAGGCCTCGTTAGCGTTTGTTAGTCCAGCTGAAGCTGTACAGTGATACGGTGTAAGCAGACGGTGGGGTTGTGTTACATACAGGAGGTTTAATTACAGAGACCGCAGTACGTTAACATGAGCCGAGATCCTGAGCGTTTTTTTGTGTACTGTTTATTAACGTTCAGATGTTCGAGACGTGAGTGATGTGTTTATGAGCGACTGGGAAAGGAAGGGTTGTTGATGTGCTGAGTTACGGTCAGGCTATACTTACACACAGTATGCTCAGAGTGACTAACACACACACGCACGCACACACACGCACACGCTAAGGAGATCAGCATGTGCTGCTGGGGAAAAGGGAGGACTGCTGGAAAGTTTATAGCTTGGTTCAGTTCTGCAGGAGAATATTAGACTCTCTAGGAGAACATTCAGCCTTGCAGATCTGACCTGTGCTTTTCGTCACATATCTGTGTGTTGACATTCAGACTAATGCTTCGTTTTTTTTTAAAAAAAGCTGTGATTAGATTTAACTCTTGCATTCAACGTTATTCCTTAATTTTGATCTTCTTTGGACCTACAGCCAAAACCACCCCACTGTAAGAAACATGAACCACTTCATAAAGAAAACTCAAATATTAATCATATCGAGATGGAGGTGTTTTCAGGTAAAGTGAGCTGATCCTTAGTTGTAGCTGATGATAACAATACAGCCGCTATTTTTGTGAATGTAGAACACCTTAATTATCAGTTTCTTTGTATTCAAGCTCTGAATGCGAAATGACTATGTAACAATAGGTGAATAAATACTAGAAGAAATTAGATATTTGTTCTTTCTAGCTGAAACGTTCAGGCTAAATTATTTTATTCCTCACGCCACAGACTGTCTTCCTTTTAAAGCCTTTCTAAAGGCCACGGCCTTGAACCTGGAGGCACAGCGTGTTCTCTGTGAAACCTACAAATTAATTTGGTTGCTTCAGTTTAAGAATTTATAGACAGTTTATAGACTGTGATGTATTCAAAATGTTTAAAATATTTGAAATAGGTCATTCTTTTCTTTTCTTTTTTTCACCTAACAGTTGATAACATTGCAGTTTGTAGTTTTAAGTATAATAAGTGTCCTGTCAAAAACATTATATTAAAACTGTGGAAAAGTTTTATATTATTATTTTGTTTTCTATTTTATACACAAAACTCTACGCTTGTGCAGAATTAGCTCAAGGGTTCAGAGCTATGTCTAATTCAGAAAAATATATTCTTAGCAATTTATCTACACCCAATTTACTATAAATCTGATCAATAAAAGAAAAAATTTAATTATACGAAGTAGTAAGCTCGTAGGTATGGATTTTATATCTATATATTTTTTGTTGTTTATTAAGAATTCACTCAAAACAGGCCGCCATTTTATCAAGTGTAGGCTACAGACTAGCAAAATCATTTACAACCAAGTTCATGACTTTTTTTTTTTTTTTTTTGAAAATCGGTGCTATTTTGATTTTTAAAAAAAAACAATTTTATTAACCTACATCACCGGTGTAAAGTTTATTTATGCTTATTTTTTTATTTATGCTTATTTACATTAGCTAGCTAACGGCTAACAAGCTAGCCGACTTGCTAGCCGCGACCTTCCCCTGTAGTTATGTGAATGAAAAACAACGATGACGTCAAGCGGACTCATTTATAACAGATTTAACTTTGCTTATGAGCTCTTTAAATTCAAATATAACCCCATGGATTGAATATAGAGTATGAATTAGTGTTCTATACTAACGAGATAAAGTGTGAGAAGTTAAAAAAGAAAAAAGAAAACATGATATTATTGAGAGGTTTCTGTAACGTAATCTTTTCAGGCCGGAGACACTGATGCACTTGGCTTTGAATCGACGACAAGGTGGAATCCGGAATCTGATTGGCTGGAGCGCTGACGTATGGACCAGATCGCGGTAGAGATTGGCTGAGAGGGAGAACAGGGCGGGGCTAGCGCGGTGATTGAGGATTTTAGAAGCATGTTTACAGCGCCGCTGTCAGAGCGAGAGCGAGGGACAGAAAGCGGAGAGGGTGAGTTGCTCTAAACCTTTATTACATCAATATGCACTGATTATTGTAGCAGAATTAAAACGATGAAGAGTTTTAACTTGTAGAGAAGCAATTCGAGCACTTTTGAGCGACATTTTTAAAAAGCGTCGTGTTTTCTGCGCCAGTTAGTGAAGTGTTGCATTTCAGGATAGATTCGGGATAAATAATTACTTAATGAAGTATATTCATCAAAAATACTAATACAGTTTAAAAGAAAGAAAGCATGAAAGAGAAAGCAGTGATCATTTGCTTAGAGAGATCGTGAAAGATGTTGCTTCTGTTTATTACTTTATTTTATTCTTTCATTAATTCTTTAATAGGAGTTTAATTTTTTTTAAAAAAATGCACACACACTTTCACCTCTCCTTTGCATCTTCAGGTTTTTTTCACACCTTGATGGTTGTTTCAGAATTGTTCCTGAGATCATAACAAGGTCCTCGAGTCCCAGAAGGCGACTTGCAGCTCCCTCGTGTGTGTGTGTGGTGGAGTTTCTGCAGCTGTGAGGTGTGATGTAACTCCAGCTCCAGCTTCAAATCGTTCCTCAGTGATGAAAAGCGAAGCTGCTGTGTGACCCGTCTGTAATTTCAGGTGTCGGTGGACAGGTGAGCGAACGCTGCAGGACTGGTGACGTCACACTGCACTACACGGTGCCGGCGCACATGTTGTTCCCAGACTCCTCAGGAACCGTCTGACTGGTTGAGCTGGACGAGCGCTAGTTCTTTCCGTCACCGCCATCGTCATCATGGGAGCGATGGCTGATCCCGAACTCGTCGACCGGCCCCCAGTCACGCCGTTCATCGCCCAGAGCTCCATTCCTCCTCTACCTCGTACTGCTTCCAGGTCAGGTGACCGTCCCCAGGCGCTGTGGCTGCCGCTGGACTTCACTCTGGGTTCTCTGGCGTGCTGCGGCGCCTGTGTGTTCACCAACCCGCTGGAGGTGGTGAAGACTCGTCTGCAGCTGCAGGGGGAGCTGCAGGCGCGCGGCTCGTACCATCAGCACTACCGAGGGGTGCTGCAGGCTCTCTGGTTGGTGGGACGCACCGACGGCCTGCGCGGCCTGCAGAAGGGCCTCGCCGCCGGACTGCTCTACCAGGCGCTCATGAACGGCGTCCGGCTCAGCTTCTACTCCTACACGCAGGTCTCAGGGATCACCGACGTGCCGGGGGGAAACGTGGCGTCGGGGGCAGCCGCTGGGGCTTTAGGGGCCTTCATCGCCTCCCCTGCTTACCTGGTGAGTTACTGGGGTTTAAAAAACTGAAGCTTACGGGTTTCTTTTCTCAAACAGGTGCATTTTCTTTGACATTATTTTAAGGATTATTTAAATGCATTGAGACTGGTCAGACGTTTTGGTGTCCTGTCCAACCATGTGTGTGTGTGTGTGTGTGTGTGTGTGTGTGTGTGTGTGTGTGTCAGTAATCAATAATGCATTATAGCACAATATTTAACACATGCAATATTATCGCCAGCACTTCAGCGTATCTGTGCAAAGATAAAAAAAAGCCACAACACTTGAATATAATGTAGCTAACATATCATGGAAGTGTATAGCGTCCAGTTTATCAGCGCACAAATGGCATGCCTGAAACATCACCAAACCTCAGAACAAGTCAGTATTGAGAAGAAAGAAATAAAATATACAGATCAAATGTGAACTTTATTCTCATCTAAAATCGCTTCTAAAGTACAGGCTCTGCCTTCAGTCTTTAGGCCACACCCCTGAAAGTGATTTTTAGTCTGATTGTTTTTCTGTGACTATAAACCTTTTGTCCGAGTTTATAAATCGTCTGATAGAGAAGCTGAACACCTTCGCAAATCCAACGGAGGAGACATCTGGTACCTGTTAGCGCCATTAGGCCTGTAGCTCCGGCGCTAAGCTAAAGAATCTTTTGCTGTATTTGTGGCATTTTGTACTGATGGAATTTAATTTTTTTTTACTGAGAAGTTGCCCAACACTGGGTCAAAGTGACGAAGAGTAAGGGGGAAAACAAGTCTCTCTCATCGTGCAAAGCTGTCCTCCTCCATCCGGACCTGCATGTGGTTCTGCAGAAGGCTCAGAGGTTCATGTCTGTAGCCTTGTGCAATAAATCTGCTAAAAAAAAAAAAAGGCTAAAAATCTCCCTGTGCATTTTCACACTCTTTACACTCCGTAGTTGAAAAGAACATTCCACACTCCCATGTTGCACTGCGGTCATATGTGCTCTCTCCTCTGACCTTCTGAAACACTGTACACACTTATACACACACTCTCTCTCTCACACACACACACACACACAATGCTAATGTGTGTGTATATATGCTTCTTCCTGAAGTGGAGTGAAAACATGTGTTAGTGTGTAGATTATTAGCACTATACTGATTATCGACACACACACTGACGGGGGTTTGTCGACTCCGCGGCTGCTGAGCTGTGTGTTGTTTAGAGCCGAGGGGCAGGAGAGGTCAGCGCCATGGAAAACTCACACAGCCACACCTCTAAAGACAATACGGAGAAGGGGAAAAGGGTGAGAGGGTGAGAGGGAAAGAACGAGTTTCCATACGAGTGAAAACTGTGAGGAATTTCCTGGTTACACAACTGCACTATTTGTCCGTTTAGAACACAGTTATAGAAGATAACTGATTTATAATCGCACTATCCGGCGTCACCCAGATGTGTCTGGTTCCTCTCAAGGTTTCTTCCTCATGAAGTCTCAGGGAGTTTTTCCTCACCACCTTCACCTCTGGCTCGCTCATTAGGGGAAATTTTATAAATTTATAATTTATATCCTGAATGTATTTATTTCTGTAAAGCTGCTTTGTGACAATGTGCATTATTAAAAGCGCTGTATAAATAAAAATTGAATTGAATTGTATGCATTGTGTTAAACACTGCAACACACACACACACACACACACACGCGCACACTGCTGGTCATGATATTGAACAGGACTGCTAAAAAAAATTCTACCACTTATGTGTAATTCTGTGTTGCGTTTATGGAACACACTCGTCGAAAGAAAGTCACACTTCTAGTTTTCTAGTTCCAGTTTCTCCTGAAAAATCGGTCCCTGCTGATCACGCGTCACGGATGTGCACGAAAGACAGGGGGCGTGTCACTCTGTGTGATCACCTGACATGACTGTCACTGATTGGCTGCGTGAATATACGGTCTGGGTGAGAAAGAACTCAGCCCCAGCCTCGCTTCTCGCCTCTTCACACCGTTCTGTGTTCTGTTCCTGTCCAAAAAAATAACCTCATCAGTTGTGCCATACACCATGATACTGAACGTGCACAATATTGTTATCGTGGACATTTTAAATTACTGACGCTAAACGTACGTTTCTGTGCAGATCAGACGCTCATCACTATCATCAGCTGTCGTGTTATAGGTGTATGAAGTTGTGTGTCTGTTCTCTCCGCAGGTGAAGACACACCTGCAGGCACAGTCTGTGGAGGCCATCGCTGTGGGTCACCAGCACAACCACCAGGTGAGCGACGTTCTCCTCCAGCACTCACTCGCCTCTTATGTCAGAATCGTTAGAGAATCGTTATAGATCGTCCATTGTCATTGTTGTGACTTTTCCAGTGTGGTGTGGATCAGGTCAGGGATTTCCCAGTGCTTAGCTTCAGATGAGTGTGTGTGTGTGTGTGTGTGTGTGTGTGTGTGTGTGTGTGTGTGGGTGTGGGTGTGTGAGATATCTGACACAGCTGTAAAGTTTATAGAGAAAAGTCCAAAATTTCAGTTTTGTCATCAAGACAAGTGCGTCATCAAGACATTGCTTCATCACAATGGCCCTCAGCTGCACCGTGGAAATCGTGTGTGTGTGTGTGTGTGTGTGTGTGTGTGTGTGTGTGTGTGTGTGTGTGTACGTGCACAATTCCACAACCAGGCACCTTCACACACCTCCCACTGGTCAGCAGCTGCAACCAATCACAGATCAACAAACAGAGGCGTGACAGATTTTTTGCCAGGCAACGCTGACAGGAGGACTTTAAACACACACACACACACACACACACACACACACACACACACACACACACACAGAGCTGACCTTTGATCAAACATAGTTTTTAGGCGAGGCCTAATCTCAGAGTTTCCAGTTAGAGCAGGACTGATAAAAAGAGCTGAGTAAGCTCTCTCTCTCTCTCTCTCTCTCTCTGTGTGTGTGTGTGTGTGTGTGTGTGTGTGTGTGTGTGTGTGTGTGAGGGAGAGAGAGCTAGTTATCAGACACGTGATATATTTTGCTGCTGAGTGTGTTATTTCCTCACACAGTTACTCGGTATTGTTAGGGTATTCAGACTGTTTCACTTTAAAAACCAAGACAAATTCAGCAGAAAGACACTTTTAGCATATTTTAGTGTAATTAGTGCGTTAATTACACACAGAGTCACAGATTAAAAAATGCAGCTGATTAACTTTGTGTTTGTGCAAAACATGTAAATGAGAATGTTTTTGTTGACCAAACTGCACTAAACATTCAGAGCGCAGACGTTTTAGTAGCTCTGATTTTCCTGATAAACACCAATCAGCCGTAAAGTACCGAACGCTTTCACGTGACCGGAGCTCCAGACTTCTCTTCTTCTTTTAAAGAACCGTCCCAGAACCGCCGCGAAACCCGGTGTCGGACGTCCTGAACTGCAGAAACGACCGTCCCAGATATCACATTTACACATATACATTTCTTCTGTTTGCAATACCGTTAGATTTATTTCTCAGTTTAATTTCTTGTACTGTTTTAACATCAGCAGTCGGCTGCTGCCGGATTATGGAACGTTGCTAAGAAGATCACAGAGCGCAATGAGTACACCGTACTGTCTGAGCGTTTGTTTTCTGAACATCGCAGTGATTATAGAGAAAGAAGAAAACAATCCAGGCTGCAGATTACTTTAATATGCTACAGTAAAACATCACACACACACACACACACACACACACACACACACACTCTCAGCTGATACTTTTTTTGACTCCTTTTTATGAAACGATCATTTTCTTGTGTCTTGAATACACTACTTTTCATATTTCAGGCTGTTGTAAGATATGAATGAATGAATCATCCAGTGTCCCAAAACAGATTTTACATCGTCCTGTACCCCGTTTTTACCGCCGTCTATTTTTATGCCGTTAATCTAATCTAATCTAATCTGCGAGTCGTGCTTCGCATCTTATTAACATTTAGCCACACACACAAAAGTCAATAAAAGCTCACAGAAAGAACGAAACAAAACAATGAAAGAGCGCTGAAGTGCGGCGTCTTCCAATAATGCAGCTCAGCCACTGCAGCTACCACAGACACACGCTAACTCCTGCTCCTTTTACAAGGCGCCATTACTTTCGTCTTTTCAGTTATTTGTGTTAATTTATGGATTTGTTTTTGAATCGCTTTCTTTCAGCTCATTAATAAGAAGTGACACAAAAGAGTTTCACAAAAATGATTTAAGAAGTGATTTAAACTTGACAGCATAATCCATTTATAAAATCGCAGGAACTCGTCGACAGTTTATACCATCTGAATTATACGATCAGTCGAGGTGCAGATAATCGAGGCTCCTTGTACGCAAATTCACAGGAGCTCTCGTAGGGTAGGAACGTAGGATCGGTTGTTAGTGTGTGTGTAATATCAGGAATTTGTCGTTGACTGAGTGTGATCGTTGTCAGAGAATCTCCAGCGCCTTCGCTACGATATACAGGCGTGAGGGAGTGATCGGTCTGTGGCGGGGCGTGAACGGCGCCGTGCCGCGGGTCATGGTGGGCTCGGCGGCTCAGCTCGCCACCTTCAGCTCGTCCAAAGAGTGGCTCACACAGACACAGGTGAGAACACACACACACACACACACACACACACACACACACACACACACACACACACCTACAGGAATCTGTGTTAAACTTTCCCCTCCCCAAATCTCTCCCACAGTGGTTCAGTCCGGACAGCTGGCTCATCGCTCTGATGGCGGCCATGGTTAGCGGCGTTGCCGTGGCGATCACCATGACGCCGTTCGACGTCATCAGCACGAGGCTTTACAACCAGCCTGTGGACGAGTTGAAGAAGGTGTGTGATGAATAAAAGCAGATTTCAGGCGTGCACTTTCGATTTTTTTGTCCAGCTGTGGGACTGAGTGTGACTCTGTTCTGCTCTCGGCTCCTCCTCAGGGTCGGTTCTACACCGGGTTCCTGGACTGCCTGCTGAAAGTGAGTCGTACGGAGGGGGTTCTGGGTCTGTATAAGGGGATGGGCCCCGTGTTCATGCGCCTGGCTCCTCACACCATGCTCAGCATGCTGCTGTGGGACGTCCTGAGGCACAAAGCTCTGCAGCACTACGCGCTCTGAGGAGATCCTCAGGGTTCTGCTCGGTCCTGCAGCCTCGCTTCCTTCAGGTCAAATCTCACGCGCGACGTGAACGTCTGAGGAGTTCTTCCTTTTGCTCTCTCTCAGGAATCAAAAGCTTCTAGAGTTCTCCTCATGGACGTTTAATGTGAAGGCATGAAACATGAAAATATTCTCACCGTTCATTTGGCAAATGTTGTGAGAGCAGCGGTTGCTAGGCGACTGGGAAAGATGGACACAAGTGCACAAGCTGATCTCATGACCGAAGCTAAGGATTTAGCGAGCTGGTACATACACACAGTGACGGTAGAAAACATCACAGACATCAACAGTTCCCTCAGATGTGTTGGTAAATTTACTAATAAAAGTGTGTGTGTGTGTGTGTGTGTGTGTGTGCGTGTGTGTGTGTGTGTGTGTGTGTGTGTGTGTGTGTGTGTGAAATTACACTTAGCATCCACTGCTAAACCAACCGTAATGGTGAGAAACGCTAACATCGGGTCTCATTTATGACACTGGATACGAAGGAATATATTTCCTAAATCTTTCTCAGGAGCTTTTACACAAGAAATACGTGATGAAAATCCAGTTAATTGTGAAAATCAAATTGTTTCCTACGTTTCTCTCCTGAGATCCTGTAAATTTACAGATGAGTTCCTGTGATTTTATAAACGCATTTCACTGTCAAGTTTAAATCACTTCTTTATATCACTCGGCATTTTGTGAAACTCAGTCGCTTCATTTTAATGATCTGAAAGACAGCGATTCCAAAACAAATCCATAAATTAACACAAGTAACCCAAAGGGCAGAAGTAATGGCGCCGTGTAAAAGGAGCAGGAGTTAGTGTGTGTCTGTGGTAGCTGCAGTGGCTGAGCTGCATTATTGGAAGATTTCGGTTCAGATGTTGTTTTTTGAAAACTGTGTGAGTGTGTGTGAGTGTGTGTGAGTGTGTGTGAGTGTGTGTGAGTGTGTGTGAGTGTGTGTGAGTGTGTGTGAGAACACATTTTCTCGTGTGAAATGACAAAAGTCACGAAGGACTGAACACACTGTAGTTTTCTGCGTGACGCTGCTTCAGCTCTGGCGCTGTGCGTCATGCGTTAAAGACTTACGTGATTTTTTTTTTCTTTTTTTTTTTTTTTTTATTAACAAACTGTTTAATTAACGAACAGAAGACTGATAAAACCTGAAAATAAAACCACTTGAAACCCAGTCGAATGCTGTAAGATTCGTGAAGAAGTATTTAAAATGCTGAACAGAAGCGTTTCTGAGTGAAGGTGTGACAGTGGAACTAATCCCTTGTATTTTTTTAAAAGAATTGAATCTGATATAAAACGGTTGATTTTAAGACGTGGTGTTTTTCTGGATTTATTTGTGCAGCTGTTACTCGTTAAAGTCGTCCTGAAATAAACAAATCAACAAACTAAATATATATTATTCCAAACTAATATAATATTCTTTATTATAGTTTTAAAAATGTTCGTTTTAATTTTTGCACACATTTTTGTTTCTGTTTTTTTCTCCAGTCACAGGCTTACAATGAATAATTATATTTCACATCCATTTTATACTCATAATATTATATTAATTATATTATTGGGACGATATTTCGGTATTATGATTTTTATTTTATAAAATTCCATGTCAACAATCAAACACTCACACACACACACACACACAATCACTCACTCACACACACACACACACACACACACACACACACACACACACACACACACACACACACACACTCCTAGACTCCTAAACTACACTCCTACTTTTTCACACACATGCACACTCCTACTCTCCAACACTCACTCACTCATACACACACACACACACACACACACTCAGAGTTGCCATATCTACAACATACCTTGATTGGAGGAACCCGGAGAACCGATAGGAAGTGACATGAATGAATGAATAAATGAATGAACGAATGAATGAACAAACCATCGATCAAACAAAAGAACAAATGAATGAATTCATTCATTCATTTGTTCATTTTCAGTAACCAGCCTGTCATGGTCAGGATTGCATTCAATCCAGAGCCTATCCCAGGAACACTTGGCATGAGATGGGAATACACCCCGGATGGGACACCAGCCAATGGCAGACCATGGCAGGGCACCATGCACACAGACACACAGACACACACTCAGAGTTGCCAAATCTACAAAATACCTTGATTGAGGAACCCGGAGAACCCGTGGGAAGTGTAGATTGGTAACCCAGGAGCTGTGAGGTGGCAGCACTCTAGAGCAAAACTTATAATTTAATGTTTTGTTTATCCATTATCTTACTACAGATTACAAGACGCGGTTAACAATAACTTGTACAAAGATATTTTTAGACACAAAGCTTTCTTAAACACATACTTAGCTACACATTACTGAATTCTGTTTACAAATAGATTTAAAAATTATTTTGCAAGTTGCTATTCCTGCATTGGTTAATTCTTCAAATCAAATAACCTGAGAAATATTAGTGAGGTGGACACTTAACTGAGAAAAATGGATGGTCAAGTGGGGGAGATGAGTTCAAGTGTGACTTAGGTTTAAGTGTTAACCAGTGTCAACCAGAGTTCATAAACACTCACCTCATAATGAGTGAAGACCGTCATAAAAAGCCTCGGTCTGGTTCTTTGAAGCACAAAGGTTGAGAGCAAGGACACTTAAGGTCAATCTGTGGTCTCAGGGTTCAGAAAAAGTGTCAAAGTTAACAGGTTAAAGGTTATAAAGAGGTGACATTGAAGAGTGAAGAACAAGAAAACAATCCAAAAAGCTTAATATTGTGCCAGGAAAAATGATTATTATTATAAAAATGTGAAGTTTTATTGTACCAGGTGGACCTGGTAGCATTATATTAATAAAATGAGTAGATAGCTTATTTAGACAGGAAAATTCTGTCACAAAAAGGAGCATTATTAACCTCAAATGATTTCCAGCAATTATTTACCGCAATTTAATTCCAGCAATATTGCACACTCATGTATGAATTTCATGAACGTTGTACGGAATAGGGGTCAGAACTCATTTGCCACCCCTGAAATGTAAACATAAAAAAAAGACAATTGGCTGAGCTGTTGTCAGCCTGTGTCACACAAGATCTTTTTATACTTGATAGACACAACTGCTGCTCAATAACTAGTGACGCCGGGCCGCTGAAGTACCTGCTCCTAATACACACTGTCATTCACACAACTGCACCAACACTGGGAGTGATTCACTAGTCAAGGACGATGACCTATGCTCATTCCCCAAGACTGAAGATATAGGTGGGAGGCAGAAAATGTAAAGGTGCACAGAAAGAAAGAACATGGCATGTAGTATATATAGAACATGAGAGTAATATAGTGAAGCATAACATATATATACACATAACAAAGAAGTAACAAAGTGTAAAATGTAAGTATGAATCTATATAGACTAGGGTTCTACTAGGAACCTTTGACAGGATAACACTGTCAGAGAGACTAATGGATAAACCGAAGAAATCTTTAAAGGTTCTAGATTTAACTTTTTTCACCAAGAGTGTACAAACTAAGCTTGTAAGAAAAGATAGCCTTGAGGAAAGTCTGCTCGAAGAGCACTGCACTTGTGTGGTGTAGGACTGTGTTAAGTAGCCAAAGGCTTCTATGGAGTGTGTAGGACGCATTAACACTGATCAGTGTGTGTACGTATGTGTGTTGTGGGTCTGTAAGCTGATCTTGGGGGATACTGAGTTAAATGTCATTGAGCCTCTGGGAGGTACACGATGACAGATCAGGCTGTGTTAAGGTCGAAGGTCAAAGTACAAAACAGCAGCTGAATATGTCTGGAAGAAAGAAAGAAAGAAAGAAAGAAAGAAAGAATGATTTCCACACATATGCTCTCATCTCCTTTGATGCTTTCTCACCATGTTTGTGCATTTTCTTTTAATTCATTTTAGTCCTTTTCTTTGTTATGCCACCCTGTGAACCATCTTGAGATGACTATAATGAAGGTGTGCTATATAAATAAGCTGCTTAATCATACAAATGAAACTGACACTCATGATGGCTCCTGTAAACGCAAAGGGTCTACTTGAAAGGTCCCACTTTGTGTCTGCCTAATTATAGACTAAACTTGTGATAATTCATATTTAATAAGTGGAGAATTGGGATGACGTATAGCGCTGGATTCAGCCTGTGATTGGAGGCATGATGAGGCAGTGATCCTGCAGGTTCACACTGACTTAATAGTGCACTCAGACTTCTGCGTTTCTCCCTTAACCACTCAACACAAAGACCTGTATTTTATGTTGTATTGTTTTTGAAATCCTGATGTGAACTCTTAAGGCTTCTTACTTTCGCACACACACACACACACACACACACACACACACACACACACACACACACACACACACACACACACACACACACA
>CM074993.1:598063-605563 GCA_037576825.1 Pangasius krempfi
CTGAACATTAAACACTGAACATTAAACACTGAACACTGAAAACAAAACACTGAACTCAACGCTAAATATTGAACATTAAATACTGAACATTAAACACTGAACACTGAATGCTGAACATTAAACACTGAACATTAAACACTGAATGCTGAACATTAAACACTGAACATTAAACACTGAACACTGAAAACAAAACACTGAACTCAACGCTAAATATTGAACATTAAACACTGAACATTAAACACTGAACATTAAACATTAAACACTGAATGCTGAACACTGAATGCTGAACATTAAACACTGAACACTGAATGCTGAACACTAAAACCTGAACTGAATAACAGCAGTTAGTTACAGAGCTGTTAATGAGCTGAAACACTGACCAGCAGAGGGAGCCAGTGAGTCGTGTAAAGAATCATTTTGGTGAATCGACTCTTTTCCATTTAGCTTTAATTCAATTTAACCACCCCGTCGTTGATTGTTGTCCTGTGAGTGTATAACCCTGAGTGTTTTATTCCTCACATATTGCAGATTTAACCCTGATACTGAAACTGTCTGACTGTGGAAGCTACTTATGTAAACTTCTATGTAAATATATGACATAAATGCAGCTGTAAACACGTAATAAACGTTATTTTTAAACTGCTGTTTGTCTTCTACACAAATTATAAAGAATGCTCACTGCGTCAGTGTGTGAGCGAGCTGTTGCTGACGGTCAGGGCTGCACAGGTCAAACACGATGGAACAACGGTGCACGTTATAGAGGAGGAAGTGTGTGTGTGTGTGTGTGAGAGAGAGAGAGATGCCCGTGTGCCCTGCAGAATCAGAAAACACATCAACACCTCTGTCTGAGACACTGAGCACTGAAACCGCACACACTCCTCAGCCGCACTGCGCTCATCTGGAGGCCACACACTTCCGTTACCTGTTAGCCGCGTTAGCCTCGGACGGTCGACTGCGTTTAGGGTGAAGCTGTTACGAGTCGTAAAGATGTGCAAAGTGCTTGTGCTTGTGAGTCAGTGTGTGTGAGTGTGTGTAACATGTGTGTTTGTATGTGTGTAACATGTGTGTTTGTGTGTAATGTGTGTGTATCTTTGTGTGTGTAATATGTGTGTAATGTGTCTGTAATGTGTGTGTAATATGTGAGTGGGTGTGTGTGTGTGTATGTGTATAATGTGTGTGTATGTAATGTGTTTGTAATGTGTGTATGAGTGTAATGTGTGTGTAATGTGTGTGTGTAATGTGTGTGTAATGTATGTGTGTGTGTGTAATGTGTGTATAATGTATGTAATGTGTGTAATGTATGAGTGTAATGTGTGTATGTAATGTGTGTAATGTATGTGTGTGTGTGTAATGTATGTAATGTGTGTAATGTGTGTAATGTGTGTATGTAATGTGTGTGTGTGTGTGTGTGTGTGTGTGTTCACAAAAATCACACCAGGACTTTATGTTAAACCACAGACCAACACAAAGACACCAACATGAACATAAACTTCTTTTTAATAGTCAAATATCAGTACATATTTACACAGGGAGTGTGTGTGTGTGTGTGTGTGTGTGTGTGTGTGTGTGTGTGGCTGGATGGTTAAACAATGACTCATGGATGTGCTGTATGAAGTCGTTTCTCACAAACTGTGGTCACAGATCAACACACACACACACACACACACACACACACACACACACACACACATATACAAACCTCATCATTTTAACTTTTGTTTAATAAAGCTTCAAAAAACTGCTGACGCTTTCTCTTTAGGAAAAGAAACACACCCACACACACACACACACACACACACTTTTCTCTTTTGAGGGTTTCTTGGCAGCTGTGATGCTGTATAAAGGGGAGGGTCTTGGATGGGGGGATGGTGATGTCATCATGGGCATGCTCCCTCTCGCACGTGTGACATCACTGACTGCATTCCATTCCACACACACACACACACACACACACACACACGAACAACATGTATTCCCCCTCCCCCTCTTTTATCTTCAGTCCTTGGTTTTCTCTCTCTCTCTCTCTCTCTCTCTCTCCAGCCCCCCCAAGTTTCCTCTGTGTGTGTGTGTGTGTGTGTGTGTGTGTGTGCGTGTGTGTGTGTGCGTGTGTGTGCGTGTGTGTGCGCACACACTGATCTCTCCGTTTTTGGACTTTTTCTGGCGACTTTATCTTCTCCGTCTGGGAGCAGTTTGGGTCTGAAGGGGTGGCGCAGAACCCCAACACACACACACACTCACACACACATACACACACACACACACACACACACACACACTCACACACACACACACACACACACACAGTCCTCCACAGATGTGTGTTTGGGTTTCATTACAATTTTGGTCCTTGAATTTCTCCAGTTCTTTGTCTTTCTCTCACAAGAGACAGAACAGTCAAACAGAACACGAGAGAGAGAGAGAGAGAGAGAGAGAGAGAAATAGAGAGAAAGACAGGGAGTGAGAGAGAGAGAGAGAGAGAGAGAAATAGAGAGAAAGACAGGGAGTGAGAGAGAGAGAGAGAGAGAGAGAGAGAGAGAGAGGGCAGGTACAGTCACATCCTGCTGCATTCTGAAAGATAAAGAGGGAGGAAAAAGGGTTGGGGGGCTCTGTGTGTGTGTGTGTGTGTGTGTGTGTGAGTGTGTGTGTGTGTGTGTGTGTGTGTGTGTGTGCTTATAAATGTGCATGCATGACTAAGATTGAGTCTACATTTCTGTGTGTGTGTGTTTGGTTGTGCAATAGTTCTGGAGGCAGTTTGTGTTCTTGTGTGTGTGTGTGTGCGTGTGTGTCTGTGTGTGTGTGTGTCTGTATGTGTGTGTGTGTGTCTGTGTCACGTGGGCGTGTCCTGCATTTTACAAGCCTAGGTCAGTGATTAACTGTTCACCTTTTACGGCTGTCATTCAGCAGGAGAAAAGGAGGGAGAGAGAGAATTGGGGGAAGAAGAGGAGGAGGAGGAGGAGGAGGAGGAGGAGGAGAGAAGAACGAAGGGAGGGAATGAGGGAGGAAAAGGAGTGGCCTCTGTGTGTGTCGATAGCTGTCTTTCTCTTTCAGTGACGACATGGGAGCGACAACAGGAGAGTAGAACACAGAGAAAAGACAAAAAGAGAGTGAGAGAGAGAGACGGAGAGAGAGACGGAGAGAGGGAGACGGAGAGAGAGTGCGACTTGTCCTTCAGGTATGTGCAGTATAAACTGATCTCAGTATTAAGTGCACACTTAGAAGTGCACACTTCTGTGCAGTCAGGAGGAAAAAGACAGGATGTTGTGCTGCCTATAATGTGACACCCCATTTGTGAGTGTGTGTGTGTGTGTGTGTGTGTGTGTGTGTGTGTGTGTGTGTGTGAGTGTGTGTTATTAAGTCTGAGCAATATGGCAAAAATGTCATATATCACATCACGATACTTAAGACATTTTCACGATATACAATGTGGACCATGATATTTAGTTTTGTGTTCCAATCTGAAGGTAGCTCACTAGCTAGGCTGCCTTTTATTTTATTATGCAGAATTAGCACTAGATAAAGTCCATCACATTCAGAATGCTTCTCAGTTTATCGGCTTATCAGTTCCTATGTGGGCGGAGCTAGAAACAGTTAAAATCACTGATTGGTCAAACACGATTGTCGCAGAATCATCAAGGAAAAAAAACTCCAAATCGTGCTTTCGGTACTCAAAATAATACGCCACGAATCGTTACATACGATTTAGATTGACGGTGTGCGGTTTGGGGGTGTGGTCTTGCGAGCTAGAACCGTGCTTCTATTAGAGAATCTGCAGTCGTGTGCCCTCTGGGTGGGAGGGGCATACGCTCTCTCTCCCCTGTCCATCACAGCGACGGTAGCCAATCACGGGCTGTATGCGGAAGAGGGCGGATAGCGCTTGGTCTGGCTTCACGTGTCTCAGAGGAAGCACGTGACCACTGGACCTCACGTCTAATGTTAGCTAGTTTACATGATTAAAAGAGTTTTAAACAGCTAGCTAGCCTGTGTTATGAGTGAACAGTGGTGTAGCTGCGTTGCTGATAAACTGATAAACTAGCGAGCGATAGTGAATCAACAAAGATCACCTGGTGTCTGAGGAACACTGAAGCACCTGAACACGACACCCGCCACAGGAACGGGAAGCTACGGCAACACGACCGCCTTCTTTAACAGTTACACAAAAAATTCGTCCAATGTGGCGTCCAATCAGCTCCCTGACAGCAGTGAAGAAATACTTATAATACGAGACGAAATTTACTGAATTATGAATCATATTATGTTATTATGTTGTAACGCGCGCGCGCGCGCGTGTGTGTGTGTGTGTGTGTGTGTGTGTGTGTGTGTGTGTGTGTGTGTTTATATCTTGGGAAGGACCAAATGTCCCCACTAGAAAACTTTTATATATATATATATATATATATATATACAAAACATCGAGGTTTTATTTAAAATAAATAAAACTAAAGAAGAGCTGAAAGGCTGCGGGGGTCACAGTCAGAGGTAGATTTCGGCGTATCACAGCGTTAATCAGCTGCGTTAACAATATAATATAATGTCAGTGGAAGGTGTGTGTGTGTGTGTGTGTGTATGTGTGTGTGTGTGTGAGCACTGAGAAGTTTCCACAGACACCGAACCATTAAATTGTTTCATGGTTTAATTAAGTTGTTGTTGTTGTTGTTGTTGTTGTTGTTGTTGTTGTTTTCAGCTTCATCTACGAACACGTTTATTCTGTGAGAGACAGATGTGGTTTTCTGGAGAAGGAGATAAATGAAATGCAATATTCAGCTGAGTTTAATCATGTTTCCTGCGTCTCTGAGCTCCACCACACACACACACACACACACACACACACACACACACAGCTGGAATACGTGATGAACTGATTGGACGGCTTAAGTGGCAGGATGTGACACGCTGAACGTCTCATCATGACGCATGGAGTGTACACTGCTTTAGCATGAGTGATGAATCCTTATTCGTAAATATGTTGTTATTGTGTGTGTGTGTGTGTGTGTGTGTGTGTGTGTGTGTGTTTAGTTTGGACTTCACACCCTGTAATCGACGTGGCTGTGGTGCGTGTGTGTGTGTGTGTGTGTGTGTGTTTGCAGAAAGGTGAGGCAGCAGGTAAAACAAAAACTTTATCACATGATCGCTACCTGTGATACGTAACACATCGCTGTTCTCACACAGCGAATCAGACGAGGCGTTAAATATCTGCTACGAATAACACCGTCGTTCAGCGTAAACTTAAAGGATGATATTAAATAATAGAATCATCCATTTTCTGAAAATGTGATGTAACTTCCTGTTGAAATATTTCACTATTAATACAGAGGTGAGTGAAATGAAGACTTTAATGTTGTTTATTTTGCATTAGAGGTGCACGAATGTGTATCATTTTCCCACATGATCTCCATTTTCACTTCACTTCTAATTCATGACACTTTTAAGGTTTTACGCTTGTAAAATAAATATAAATATAAATATAAACACCAAAGATAAAAACTAAATATTGTCTACATGCACCATAAAAGCGCCTAAGAAGCAGCTTGATTTAAGGACAGATTTAATTTCGTATATCACCAAACTTTAATTTGATTATATTTCCACAGACAGTGAATCTAAATAAACTCGACTGCAGCTCGGCTTGTTTCGTTTTTAATCTACAAATTTACTCCAACATCCTTAACGAGCTTTTTACTGGATGCTGTATTGGGGTGAATTAATCGGTACTTTTTTCAATATTTTTTCCAGAAATATGTAATTTAATGTTATAAACTATTTTTACGTGGCACTGAATATGTACGTTTTACACCAAAATATTAATAAAAGGTATAAAAATGTAGCTGGATTTGCCTTGTCTTTATGGCTCAGTAAAAATCGCAGACAGAAGCTGGTGATACACACACACACACACACACACACACACACACACACACAGGTCTATAACAGCAGTGAAATAAGAGAAATGTATGAAATGTTCCAGGTTTAGCATTCCTGCGCTGAAGCTGTAGCTTTCCTGCAGGCGGATGTGAGTGATGGAGCAGCGAGATTCCCTAATATAGCTTCTCTGTGTTCAAGTTAGCCAGCGCTAATCAGCACACCGCACGGCTGAGCTCACGAGAAAAACATTCGGCTCTTAGATCAACGTCTAATACGATCTCGCTGACGGACGAGTCTTTATTTACCGCAGCCCACTCAAACATTCAGCCTTTCTCTGTGGTTCTCATCCAAACAGCCGCCGACGATGTTAGCGTGAGATTCATGTCCCAAGCTCTTTTATCACGTCTCCTTTCATAAAAACGAATTCTATAATATTTTAAAAAATATTTCTCGAACACGACTTTTTCCTAATACAGGTCTTACGTGAAGATCGTTTTATTTCCTACGTGCGACGTTAAAAACCCTCCCACTTACGTACACTGCTAATTTTAGTTAGCTGGCTAACCAGATCTATTTTTTAAACTGAATACAGCTAGCTAACGTTAGCTGTTCATCAAGTGGTTCCTTCCGATCTCACGCCGCACCACGAACAAGGATGATGACAGAAATGAATTTTTGCTCCACGTCGACTTAAAAAAATGACACAAAAGTCCAGTGTGTCGTCTGTTAACACGTGCTGCTGCTAACACACGTGAACATGCTAGCTTTTGTGTATTTTTGATGCGACTTGTCATTCAAGAGCTCTCTTCGTTAGCGTGTTTGAGGAGGCTAATGTCGCTCTGTCTGACAGGAAAGAAAGAAAGAAACACACTCAGTCATTTCTGATTAAATGCACCATTTCTGATGATAAGATGAAACTTCGCTTCCAAAGTCAAAGTCATAAGCATCGACTGTGTACAGTATCCTGTGTGTGTGTGTGTGTGTGTGTGTGTTGCTCTTTTCAGCACCATGACGTCCGCCGCCCCACCCAAGAGGATGGTGTCCTCAGTCTTCATCACGCTGGCGTCTCCGTACAG
Organism: Pangasius krempfi; assembly: GCA_037576825.1. Lineage (NCBI taxonomy): Eukaryota > Metazoa > Chordata > Actinopteri > Siluriformes > Pangasiidae > Pangasius > Pangasius krempfi. The sequence continues at coordinate 604,999 of CM074993.1, forward strand.
AGCCACGGTCACGCCCACGCCGCAGATCACGCAGCACTCCGCCGTCCCCGTCAGTCCCACCGACGCACGCAGGAAGTCCTCCACCTCCTCCGGCTCGGCCCCGGAGTCAGGACACGCCGTCTCTCCCTCTGAGGCCCGGCCCAGTCCTCTGGAGATCCGGAAAACACACAACAACAAACCCGATACTACACACACTCCGTACAGAGCGGGAAAGAGAGAGGAGAAACGCGCTGAGGGTACAAACACACCACACACACACACACACACACACTGAAGATATTTACATATGGATTAGTTTAAGATGGATAAATGAAGAGCTAGAGATGGATGGATGGATGGATGGATGGATGGATGGCAGGAAGGAGGAATAGGAGCCCGAGGAGACAGTGGTGAAAGAAAGACAAAGAGATAGAAAGACAGACTCACAGATAAACAAATGTATGGCTTGACAGACAGACTGATAGATGGACAGAACAAACCAACAGTCAAACTGACAACTGGTCAACATGTGTGTGTGTGTGTGTGTGTGTGTGTGTGTTTGTTTACGTGTGTGTGTGTGTGTGTG
>CM074993.1:609113-642034 GCA_037576825.1 Pangasius krempfi
CACACACACACACGCCTGTTACACACCTCAACACACAAACACACACACATCTGTTAAACACCTCAACACACACACACACACACACACACGCCTGTTACACACCTCAACACACAAACACACACACATCTGTTAAACACCTCAACACACACACACACACACACACACGCCTGTTACACACCTCAACACACAAACACACACACATCTGTTAAACACCTCAACACACACACACGACTGTTAAACACCTCAACACACAAACACACACACATCTGTTACACACCTCAACACACACACACACACACACACACACACACGTTACACACATCTACATTTCACACACTGTTCAGGACAAAATGATTTGTCTTAAAGGGGCAACTTGACAATAAATTCCAGAGCGAACGTTCCTGAATGTCCTCGATCGGTCCGGAGACGTTCACTGCCTCAGATCTTTACTGTTAAATTAATTACAGAAAACTTCACGATTACACATAATACTTGTTAGCTACATTAGCCTTCATCCATATTGTCGCCTTTATATGTGTTTCCTCTGTGTGTGTGTGTGTGTGTGTGTGTGTGTGTGTGTGTGTGTGTGTGTTTTAGGAAATACGCTCCTCAGTGCAGTGTGTGTGGAGAGCTGATAATCCCCAGAGAGGACGGGACGGACAGCTACACGGTCGAGTGTCTCGGACGCTCTTTTCACGAGGACTGCTACCGCTGTGAGGTGTGTGTGTGTGTGTGTGTATATGAGTGTGTGTGTGTGTGTGTGTGTGTTATACTCACAAATAATTTTCCATCCATCACTCTGCAGTATTTCTGTGTAAGAAAAGGAGAAATGAACAAAGCGAAGCCCAGATACTGTTTAAAAACGTTCAGTTGTAAAGGTTACAGATCCTGGTACCTGCAGTCCAAAACCATGACCAACGTATCTCATCCTCACAGATTGTCTTTTCTTTATCTTCCTCCAGCTGTGTGCGGTGCTTCTCTCCCCGGAGCCCAACGAACACGGCTGCCACCCGCTGGACGGACAGATCCTGTGCAAACCCTGCCATCTCTCTCTGGTCCAGACGAGCCAGCACTGATCCCACGCCACATTAACGCTAAACTAATCGACGCTAGTTTTCCTCGTTACGTCACTCTGCATTCATGCTCTCGGTCCAAAACGCTAGAACTCTGATTCCAAAACGCTTTTACTGTGAGGAAAAAAAAAAGCCTAATGTGGCTTAACGTACCAAAAAAAAAAAACACACCAGAAACAACAAATCTCTCACACACACTTACCTCATCGGAAACACTCTCACTTCCTGAAGGTCATAGGTCATCGAGAGTTTATCGGAAAAAATTATTTTCCAATTAAACTTTTTTCGGCACTGTAGAAACCTGTTATAAGGAAACGTCTTAACATAATTTTAAAACATTCATTTAAAAACAACTCATTAAAAACATGGCTTAATGTGTTAAAAAAATTTTTAAAAATTTCAGGTGGAACAAAATGGGATGTTTATAACCGGTTAGCTAGCTAGCACTACGATTTTTTTTAAAACTCAACTTGTGCTTAATGATTAATGATTAATGATTTGCTCTTGTATTAAAAAGTGATTTGATTTTAAGTTTTTCGTGGCTGGTGTATAATCGATTGATTCTAAATAAAATCTTCGCTAACACAGCTAAGCTTTGTAACTAGCTAGCTGGCTAATCACCTTGCTTTCCAAGACATAAAAAAAAACGTACGCATTTCACCGTTTTACACTGAATAAAGGGATTGTTCATATATTGTTTCACTCATATATGAAATATTGGCTGTTTGCCGTAAAGGATTAAAATGGGGACTAAGAAACGCTCGTATTTGTTCCACACTTTAAATTTATTAATCGTAACAACTGTCTAATTATCTCGTCTAGCGTTTTAGATCGTCTCTAGAGTCCACACCAATTAATTGCTAATTGGTTTAATAGCTAGCAGGCTGCAATAGCAGTAGACGTGGTGTTTTCTATGCTAGCTAGGGTGTTAAAAATGAATTCTAGTGGAACTCTTCTGTGCGTTTGGGACGCAGCCGAATACTCAGCGATCCTGTGAGAAACTCACGAGAGCTACAGCGCTACATGACGGACTTAAAAAAAAAAAAAAAAAGCTGTTCTGATTTAAAGAAACTAAAGAAAAAGAGATTTTGTCCAAAGCTGGAACGTATCAAATCCCCTTCGAGTCCAAACACAATCGATCAGCCAAGACGTCTTCATTTTCTGAAATGTACCTTTTTCATTTTGCACTGAAGTGTAATATTAAGCAGCGGAAGCTAATAGTTGTAGCATTAGCGGTTTAGCGTGCCTGAAACTGTACAGAGCAAACGCATCTCGTGACGATGATCAATATTATTTCACTTTTGGCTAAAACGTTCCTTTCGTTTTGGGATAAAGATTGTATACGGAAATCCTGCAGTACTGGGAAAACAAAGCTGGGGAAAAAATGCTTTTTCTTCTTTTTCTTCTTTTTAAACAATGATTATGAATATTCAATATTAGCTTATTTTTGTATTTAGACTCCTTTCGGTCTCTTCATTTCCTTTCCTTTTATAGACGATGTAACAGCACGTATATCAAACATATCCAGTGTAGTCTGACTTATTTTTGCACTCTTTGAATAATTCAGTGCACCAAAGATATTTATTCCACATTAAACAAGATTCCATGCCTGTTTTTTATTATTATTATTATTATTATTATTAGCACAGATATTGAATCATATGAAAATGTGTATTTTTTTGTTCTAAATGATGGAAGAAAATAAACTGATATGTGCCACAGTTTCTCTTATTTTGTGCTTGAGCTCACAGTACAGTTCCTCAGGGGTCCGTCCTGGGCCCGATTTATTTTCGTTATTTTCACACAAAACCCTTTAGGTCATGTGACACGTCTTTGTGATTTCAGTTGTTGGTGTTTTGCTGATGATTTGAAGCGTTGTGTTACGACTGAATCCGCCACATCACCACCTGCTCGTTCTCTTTCTGTGTATCACGTGATATTAAACTGTTCGTGGTATGAAACTGTTCGTGGTATGAAACTGTTCGTGGTATTAAACTGTTCGTGGTATTAAACTGTTCGTGGTATAAACGCACTTTTTCTCTGTATATCAAAATCAGCTCGCATTAATGTTCTATAAAGAAAAAGAAGAAAAGAAAAGAGACTCATCAGCTACACTGGTTTCAAACTTCAACACAAACTCCTGCTTATGGTGCAAGAAGACGTCACCTGTCCCTCAACCTGTCTTACCTTTCTGAGATCCTCCATCACGACACACCTGGACAAACTCGGACTCGGACTCGGCACAATATTTAGATTATAAACTAAACATTTAGGGTTTAGAAGCGAAATTTCAGAACCTCCCACTTCATACATGCGTTATAGGCTGATTAGCATTTCCAAATTGTCCATAGTGTGTGAATGTGTGTGTGAATGGGTGTGTGAGTGAGTGTGTGTGTGTGTGTGTGTGAGTGTGAGTGTGTGTGTGTGTGAGTGTGTGATGGCACTCCGTACAGGGTGTCTCCGCCTTGTGCCCTGAATTCCCAGGAAAGGCTCCAGGCTCCCGGTGACCCTGTGTACGATACGCGGTTCAGGAAACGGATGGATGGACGTTTGATTGAATTATTTTCGAGGTCATCTTTGCTTTGCAGCATTTCTTTGCGTGTGTCTAAGACGACTTCACCGCATTCATACTAATTCATTAAAATCCAAAATAAAAATATGCTGGTTTTTTTTTTAAGTCCAAATTTAATGTTCTTTGTTTGTTTGTTTGTTTGTTTTTTTAAATAACACACGTCATTGTTGTGATTGTGTTAAGAGTTCGTCTGACGTGATGTATGTCACTGGCTGCGTTTACACTCACATCGGATTCCGGGTTGCGAATATTCATATTCCGATATAATACGATGTTTATTCCAGTGACGGGAATCGGAATTTGTGGAATCAGAATATTGTCTTAATCTGAATCGGACTGTAATCGGATTGTGGTGTTTACATGTATGACTCAGTACTAATCAGAATATTGCCAAATTCGGATTAATATCGGAGTATTGATGCGCATGTAAACGCAGCCAGTGATTCAGCAGCTAACGTGATCATTCGTCGTCTGTTGTTTACACGAAGCGACATTTTCTGTAGCGTCGTAACGTCAGGAGCGCGAGAGAGAGCGAGAGAGAGGGAGAGAGGCTGAGAGAGAGAGAGAGGCTGAGAGAGAGGCTGAGAGAGAGAGAGAGGCTGAGAGAGAGAGGCTGAGAGAGAGGGAGAGAGGCTGAGAGAGAGAGAGGCTGAGAGAGAGAGGGAGAGAGGCTGAGAGAGAGAGGGAGAGAGGCTGAGAGAGAGAGAGAGAGAGAAAGAGGCTGAGAGTGAGAGAGAGAGGGAGAGAGGCTGAGAGAGAGAGGGAGAGAGAGGCTGAGAGAGAGAGGGAGAGAGAGGCTGAGAGAGAGAGGGAGAGAGGCTGAGAGAGAGTGAGAGAGGCTGAGAGAGAGAGGGAGAGAGAGGCTGAGAGAGAGAGAGAGAGAGAGAGAGAGAGAGAGAGAGAGAGAGTGAGAGAGAGAGAGAGAGAGAGACGCTGAGAAAGTGAGAGAGGGAGAGAGAGAGAGACGTGCGCGCGCGCGCGCTCCCGCTCGGTCGAGTTCACACGCCTTGCGCGCTCCCGCTCAGTCTCGGGTTCACACGCTCGCGTTGAGACGCAGCAGCCAAAAGGAGCTTCTTCTTCTTCCTTTTTTTTTTTTTTTCTCACGGCGTTCATTTTGGAAAGGCGGATTTCCCCCCCGACGGTCAGATTAAACATACTTAAAGAAAAACACCCAGATAATATATAAATATATAAATATAAACACAGAGGTGAAAACGCATATGTGCATGAACAGGGAAGGGGACGCGCAGGATGGTTCGGGAAACCAGACACCTCTGGGTGGGAAATTTACCCGAACATGTTCGAGAAGAAAAAATTGTCGAATATTTTAAACGGTGAGTTTTTTTTTTTTTTCTTCCTCATTAACGTTAGCTCGCGCGAGGCCTCCCTTTAGCCCGCGTTACAGAAAAAACAACAACAACAACAACAACAACCCAGATACTAACAGTTTACAGCGCACACCACTTCAAAATTCACATCTTTTCACCATGTTGGGTGTTTAAAAGAGTAAACAATTCGACCTGGAGCAACAATTTCCATCAGTTAATGAGATTTATTTGACCGGTTAGCTTGTGGTGGAAGCGGCTAATCGGCTAGTTAGTTAGCTAGCTAGCGCGGCGATTCTTTTAAAAAAAAATCGAATTATGCTTTAATGTTTAGTCATTTCTTTTGGTATAAAACGCGATTTTTGATGTTTACCTTTAATTACATACCTGGTGTATGACCGTTTGTTGTTTTTTGAAACAAAAAACCGCTTATTAAGATCATGCTAATTGTATCGCGAGGGTTGCCTGGATAGCTAAGCTAGCGCGCTAGCATGGCGAGCCCTTGCTAAGCTAGTTACGATAACATTAGCTGGCTAATCGCCTTGTTTTCTTGCTTTCTAAGAAATTCGGTGTTTTTCTAGAAAATTGGATCCATGTGATGGATTAAGATTACTCATGATGATGCAGGTTTGTCCCAAAAGATAGTTTAAATCGCACTTTTAGATTAAAAACGAGCTGTTTTTGCCGTCAAAGTGAACGCTAGCGTTCGACCCTCGAAAACGTTCCTGTTAATTTCTTTAAAGGTTTTTTAACCCTTTACTCTTTCACATTATTATATTCATCACATTTACAGAGCTAGCTGTGTGGTTAAACTAGATTTTACATTGAAAATAGCTTTACAATTGTAAAAGTGTGTGTGTGTGAGAGAGAAGGACAAGGACATTTCCTCCATGTGCTCCTGTTTGTAGAATAAATAAATAAATAAATAAATAAATAAAATTAAAAAGAGAGAGTGCTGTTTACTATAATCCTAGAGTATAGCTTTGGGATTTGCGGTGCAGCATGTTTAGGATGTATTTTATTGTATAACTCGGTGATCCACTGTTAAAGAACTTAACATCATTTCATATTTCTGATTGTTTTTCCCTCCCTGTCTCGTGTGTGTGTGTGTGTGTGTGTGTGTGTTCTGCAGGTATGGACGCGTGGAGAGCGTCAAGGTCCTCCGTAAGAGAGGTTCGGAAGGCGGCGTGGCGGCTTTCGTGGATTTCGTCGACATCAAAAGCGCCCAGAAGGCTCACAACGCGGTCAACAAGATGGGCGACCGAGACCTTCGCACCGACTACAACGAGCCCGGCTCGGTGCCCAACTCCGTCCGGGGCCTGGACGACACGCCGCCCTCCAGCAGTCACACGAGGGACGTTGCGAGTTTCTCGAGAGCTGCTGTGGGTCCCGTTTATGGACCCCCGGTGTCTCTTCACACCAGAGAGGGACGCTATGAGCGCAGATTAGACGGGTAAGTGGACGCAGTCTCCCTTCGAACTGCAGGGGGGAACGTGGTGTCAGAAAAGAAAAGAAATTAAACCATTTTCCAACACTTTCAGGTTTCCTTCTGGTTTTTAAAACACAAAATCGAAAGGCCGTTGCGTTTTTCTGATTATCTAGGGATTCCCTTCTGCTCTGAGGCCCGACTTCGCTCATGGAATTAATTATCCGTATGAATCTCGTTTGTCTCGTTTTTTTTTTTTTAAGAATGTGTGGATTTCTAAAGTGTGTTGTTCAAATAATTGGGATTACTGTGTGAGCCATATCCTTCCTCCGAGCCGGATATTACCCGTGTGGAAAATATCCCGGTGAGTTTGGATATCACGATCGATCTGCGGATATCTGGTGAGTTGTGGATATTAGGCGTTCCTTTCCTCCCCCTTCAAGAGTGTTGGATTTTACCTGTACTTCCTCGGATCACCTGTGTGGAAGTATTTACCAGGCCATTAACGGATTAAATACGTACGTGATGTGGTCTTTTTTTTTTTTTTTCTTTTTTTTTAATTTCTGTTTCGCTATTTTTTTTTTTGTTTGTTTGTTTTTCTTGACACAAAAGTATTTACATCCAAAAATCTACTCAAGAATCAGCTTTTTGGTTTGTTTGTTTGTTTATTTATTTATTTTTGTTTTTCCATCTTCCATCTTGGTCATTGTGCTAACTCTGTCTCTCATGGTGCTGTGGCAAACCCTGGATGTGTATCACACCGATCTGGATTTAGGACCAAAAAAAAAAAAAAAAGAATAAAAGTTTTAAAATCGCGCCTCGGGATCGGAGCGCAGCCGCGCGAAAGGTGAGGCGATGGGGTGACGGAGCCGTCCGGCGGTCCGCGTGGAGTTACGCGCTAACGCTGTCAGGGCTTTCGCTTTCCACCCTTTTTCCACCCGCTAGTCGCGTTAGACACGGGACCAGCACGGCGCTCGAAGATCGAAACTCAGAAGACGTCCAGATTGGATAAGCGAAGAAACCATTAGTCACGGATCTAACCCTATATTTTAATATTTAAAAAAAAACAAAAAAACAATTCTGGGATGTACGATGTTGGACCGCAGTTTGGATTTAACTTCAGCGTAAACGTGGATGTACCCGAGTCTGAACCAGGCGGACTTCAGACGCACGGACAGAGCCGAGGATTTCTACTGAACACGCGCTGGTTTAAAATAAAGGAATATCCCAGAGTCTGTCCAATTCCCAAACTCTGATGGAAGGAATCTGCAGTCACAGACTGGGATTACTGTTTTTCTTTTTGTTTTTGTTTTTTTTTTCTTCCAGAAATCCTGTTTTTGGTTATTTGAAGAAGCGGTTTCCTCCTGCCCTGAAACCGATGATGACGGGATTACTTCTGACTAAAGCGTGGATATCGGCTATAACGGCTTTTTATTATTCTTTTTTTTTTTTTTTTAAACCTCCTGGATGTTTTTTTTTTTTTTTTTTTTTTTTTTAAATTCTCATCTCCAAATCAGGATAATTTTTTAAAATTTTTGAGAACTTGAACTCAAAAATAGATTTGTGAATCGCAGCCCTGTCTGGATATTCTTCTTCTTCTTCTTCTGCTTCTTCTGCTGCTGCTTCTTTCTTCCCCGTGGAGGATATTTATTTTTTTTTTATCACGACAGCGACAAGGCGCCGTTTACCCCATTTTTTTTTTTCATTTTTTTTTTCTTTTTTCAGTCACCTTTTTTTGGCCTCTCTATTTTTGGCTCACACATTTGCCCTCCTATATTGTGTTTGGAATATGTAGGTTGAATTACTGCACTGAAAAGGTTGGTATTGCCCTGCCTCATGCACCTTCTGTGCTTTTCTTTATCTAACCCAGATGTTGCTTCTCCTTTTATTTTTATTTTTCCCTTTTTCCCTTTTCCCTTTTCCCACTAACCGTAGAGCTTGTAGAATTTAAAAATGAAAATAAACACACTGCCTGTTAGGACAGAAAGACCTCACGGATTCTTTCTGAGCTGATGGTGTGTGTGCCATTAATCTCTCTTTCTCTCTTACTTTCTTTCTTTCTTTCTTTCTTTCTTTTCTCTGTGTTTGAGTTTCTGTCCTTCCCCTTCTCTCGTCTTTACTCTCCCGAATGTCACTTCTCCCTGCTGTCTGTCTGTCTTTTTTTTTTTTCCTTGTTTTTTTTTTTTTTTTCTTTTTCTTTTTGTTTTTGTTTTTTTTCTTTGTTTTATTCCAGTCTTGCCTCTGGCATTGTTTTAAGTAATAACACCACAGTTCAGTATTTTGGAGCGCATGAGTTTTCTGGAGATGTTTATTTTTTTGGGCAGATCTGAAGGCCGCGCAAAGTCTGTTCACCAAACAGGGGAAGAAAAAAAAATTAAACAAAACTGTTTAAAGAAAAAAAAAATTTAACGTGTGTAACGAACGTGAACGAGAGCAAAATTTCATGTCTGCTTTTACGTATCGAGCTTCTTGTTCACGTTCAGTTAAATTTTCCTTTAAAATAAAACTAATTGTAGGACGGATTTCCCCTATTTATTTATAAAGAAAGAAAAAAGTGAAATAAAACAAATATAATGTGTATCGTATACCATCAACTACAGAAACACACGAGGAGTGAAAGCAGTATGCAATAAGGCAGGAAGGATAATAAAAATAAACACTACGCAACAGCTAAAGTCAGTTCACGGTCTGAGTAAGAGAACCCGTATGCAATAAGAACAGTTAACCATAAAAATATATATATATATGTTTTAAAGCTGAACATCTTGGTTTCAGTTATTAGAGAATCGGTTTGTCGAATCTTGCTGTGGAGAAGCTTCACGTAGCTAACGCGCGAATTGTCTCGTACAGACCGAGTCTCAGAAGAAAACGTTTATCTCGATAATACTGTTCAGTTAAACTGTATTTATTTTAATAATAAAGTGTAATAATGTATAAACCAACGAACTATATTCATATATTCACTGTATTCATCCAGATCACTTCCTACATACAGCCCCGCCTTCAGACTTTAGACCACGCCCCCTAGCTGCCTGTTCAGAGTTAGAAAAACACATCAGCAGGTCTGTTTGTTGGACGTTAAAACACCTCCTCCGACGACTGACAAAGACCTCAGTGTTTGCCGCACCGCGTTCGCCGCACCGTTTTCAACGCGTTCGCCGCACCGTTTTCATCGTGTTCACTGTGTTCGCCGCACCGCGTTAATCCAGAGGCTGTACGATTGCGTTACTTGTTAGCTACGTTAGATTCGCAGATTCAGTGTAACAATAAAAAGGCGAATTTCAGACGCCGAACACGTCTCAGCCGATCGGCTAGTTTAGCTACTGTGTGTCTGTGCACTTGGTCTCCACTTTACGACCAGATAAACATTTCTTTCACTACAATTTTAATCACTGTATATTTTAGAACAATAATAAAAACATAAATTAGTTCAAAACAAAGAAAGAATTGTAATGGGTTCCTTTGTAGCGATGACTCGCATGGTCAGGTCAGGAGTCTGTACCTTTTTATATACGCGCAAAAAACGTGCTAGATGTTTGATCCAACACGTGTGTGTGTGTGTGTGTGTGTGTGTAAAGCGATTTGGGCAGTTGTGGTATTTGTGGGAATTATGATTGGCTGTCGGTTGAAGTTTGACCCAATCTTCACTGAGAATGTTGAGAAAAGTGATGTACATTTGCATGAATTTAAAAAAATTTTTTTTTTAATTTGAGTCGTTTTTGTTAGTTGATTTTGAATCTTTTCTTTCCTTTTCCGTCTCTTTCTGTCCCTCTCGCAGCAGTTCAGACAGTCGGGATCGAGCATACGAGCACAATCCGTACGGACACCACGAACGCAGTGGCACTTTCGATAGGCCGCGGCACTACAACACGGACTATTACCGAGACCGCGCCATTTTTGCGTCTGGAGTCGGGGCCAGCCCTGCTGTTAGCGCGATTAGCGGGGGTTTTGACACCCCGGAAGCTCATTTCGAGTCTCGAATCCGTGATCCTTTCACTTTGTCTGGTTCTGCACGGCGGGATCCTTACCGCGATGACAGGGGGCGGCGCGTCGATCGGACTTACCATCATCGCCGGAGTCGATCTTCTCATTCCTCGCAGTCACGGCACCCTTCTCCGCAAAGGACCACGGGACAGACCCCCAAAGCCCCCCATTCCCCAAAAAGAGCTCCTGTTTCTCCGGGCAGAGGTCCGCGTTCACGTTCCCGAAGCCGATCGTCCAGCTCGGATTCAGTCAGTAGCACCAGCAGTACCGGAAGCGGCAGGTAGGTGGAGTTTGACGAACTGCTTTCTTTCTTGAAACATGGTCCAAGGCTGGTTTGGCGTAACGATCCGTCAGTTTGGATCAACACGTCGATTTAAAAAGCAGCGTTTGAATATCTGATACTTTTTAAAATAGTCCCTTTGTACATCATTGTTCGCAAATCAGCGGTAGATTTACACCAGATTCTGAACAAAGCTTCTGATAAAGATTCTGATTCTGATAAAGGCAGCCTGTAAGATGTCGAGACCGTGGTTTAACATTCCACTCGCTGTATATCCTAGACTACTGTAAAATAAGAGAGAGGTTTTGGAGAGATAGTTGAAGTGCGTTGCTGTGCAGAAGAAAGGTTGGCCATTTCCTTGGAGATGTTGGACTATGCTGGATGACTGTACTCAGTCAGAAACTGTTCTGGGACGATCTGTTCGTAGGCCAGCAGCTTGGTTTCGTTCGTTAATGCGAGTCGGTCTCTATGTACTGAACGTGTTTGTTCAAACGAAATGTTTTTTTTCCTCTGTCCCGTGGCAGCAGTGACTCCAACAGCAGTTCTAGTGAGGGGTCTCGAGCGCGCTCGGTTCAGTCCGCAGCCACTCACCCGCCTCCGGCTCCTCCCTCACTGTCTCTGGACTGTGATGAGCCGCGTAGGAGTTTTGGCATCAGGGTGCAGAACCTCCCTGTACGATCCACAGGTTGGTACCAAAACCGCGTGTTTATTGGGTGCAAAGAAAATTTTTTGCAGTAATGTAAGATCAATGATGTGATTTGTCTTCTTCTCCAGACACGAGTCTGAAAGATGGGCTTTTCCACGAGTTTAAGAAGTATGGGAAGGTGACGTCAGTGCAGATACACGGCGCCTCGGAGGAGCGATACGGCTTGGTGTTCTTCAGACAGCAAGAAGATCAGGAGAAGGCCCTCAGCGTGTCCAAAGGAAAGCTTTTCTTTGGTATGCTGATCGAAGTGACTGCTTGGAACGGCCCGGGTGAGTTTTGCGGCTGCGGGGTTTTGTAGTTACGCAGCTCGGCGTCCGTCGCTTACCCGCTTGTCTTCTCTAACAGAGACGGAAAGTGAGAACGAGTTTCGGCCGTTGGACGGACGGATAGACGAGTTTCACCCAAAGGCAACCAGAACCTTGTTTATTGGAAATCTGGAGAAAACGACTAACTACCAGCAGCTGCTTGATGTTTTTCAGCGCTTTGGAGAGATAGTGGTGAGTGTTTAACGAGTTGACTCGGATATTTACCGATATTTCCACGTTGGTAATGTTTTGGCCGGTGCTCTCTCTCGTCTCACCCCCTTGTTTTTTGCTTTTGTTTTTTCAGGATATCGATATTAAGAGGGTTAACGGTGTCCCTCAGTATGCGTTTGTCCAATACTCCGACATCGCTAGTGTGTGTAAAGCTATTAAGAAAATGGACGGAGAATACCTGGGCGCCAACCGACTCAAGGTATTTGTCCAGCTACTCTAGTGAACTGAAGTCTTTAATCACACAATCATGCACCTTCAAGCAACTTTTCTGTCCGTCTTGCTTTTGCAGCTTGGTTTTGGGAAGAGTATGCCTACGACCTGCGTGTGGTTAGATGGTCTGTCCTCTAACATCACAGAGCAGTACCTTACACGACACTTCTGTCGCTATGGACATGTGGTGAAGGTATTCGAGATGCACGATGCGTACAGTTTTAATACTATTTGTATTTGTGTTTTGCGTTTTGTCTTGAGCCCTGATTAATAAATTATCGCATTTTGTAGGTTGTGTTTGACAGATTGAAAGGGATGGCCCTGATTCTATACAACAACACAGATTTTGCACAAGCTGCTGTGAGAGAGACCAAAGGATGGAAAATTGGCGGCAACAAAATCAAGGTAGCGGCAGGAGCTCATTTCCCCGTTGCTTCGGGATGAGTTTCAAGTGTGGAAATACATTGCTGTTTGTACCTATTGCTTCAGATATGTGCTTGTTTTCTGCAGGTTGATTTCGCCAGTCAGGAGAGCCAAGTGGCGTTCTATCGCTCTATGCAGGCATCAGGGCAGGATATGCGTGACTTCTATGAAATCCCCTCTGACAGAAGGTAATATTTTACAAATGATGCCTCTCATAAGTATAAAGGACTATAGAGCTCTCTTTGTTATCGATGCGTCGGATGTAACTGTCCGTTAACCTTCACCTCTTTTTCATCGTCAGGGACGACCGAAGGCCTTCGTATCATGAATTCTCAGCGGAGAGAGCGTACTATGAAAATGTTCGGGCTCCAGGAATCTATGCCGACGATCCACGACGAGACTATCCCGCTCGGAGCCGCGAGCGTTATCCGGAACTAGACCATTACCAAGGCGACCACTATGACCCACGCTATCACGAAGATCCTCGTGAATACAGAGATTACCGTGACCCCTTTGAACAGGATATCAGAAAGTATAGCTACATCCAGCGGGAGCGTGAGCGAGAACGCGAACGTTTTGAGGCGGACCGCAGCAGATGGAGCCCGTCCCATCCGCGCCGGCCCATAACCCCTTCTGCCTCTCCTTCGCCATCTGACCGCGTCTCGAGGGAAGCAGAGCGACGCGTGTACAGGCACTCGTCTGAGAGAAGTGGAAGCTGCAGCTCCTTATCGCCGACTCCTCAGTTTGAAAAGTCTGAAAAGTCTCCAGTGGATTATAAAACAGAGAGTCTGGACAGAGAACTGGAGCAGGCCGAGGCTGATCGCGCAAGTGGGACAGAAAAGAGCAAGCGCGGCAGGCGCAAGGAAAAAGCAGATCGAGAGAAGGGCGAGAAAACAAAATCAAGAAGGGGGAAGGTGCAGTCTCCTAGCGTACCTTATTCTGAAGCGGACCGGGAGCCCAGCCTGGATTCAAATTCTGGAAAAATGAAAGGTTCAGATGTGGAGGGCTCGGAGAGGCAGAGGCACAAAGGTGAGGGCGAACCCTCCCCTTCTGATCTGATGTCTCGTCTGGAGTCTCAAAAAGAAAGAGTTGACGGTGCTAAAATTGATTCAGCGGATCGGGATAACAAAGGGAGATCAAAGAAACACCTCAAATCAGAACTTGGAAACGAAGGGAAAGACTCTCTTGTGGATTCTGACAGGCTCGCGGCACGAAAAAGGCGCTTTGGCGATCCCAGCGGGAAAGCTGTAAAACAGAAGAGAGGTCGCGTTGAGGATGAACAGAGCGCTGGGGTTAATCAGCCTGCAGATTTAGGGGCATCTTATTCAAAAGAAGGAGAAAGCGATGTGAAAGCCTTAGAAAAAGAGGCACAGAAGAGAGAACATTCTAAGTCCAAATCGGAGAGGATGGCGTCTCATTTTAGGGACGAGTTAGAGCACCGAGCCGATTCCCAGAACTCGTCTGGACGGCAAGAAGAGCATTCCGAGACTAACGCGGAGTCTTTAGACTCAAAATGTCAGTCCGGACCGAGCGCGTCAAGGCGGTTCTCCAACGACGGAACCCCAGAGAAAGACAACAAAAGCAGGGAAGAGTATTTGGATATAGATCTTTCTCAGAGTTATCGAAAACAAATGGAGCAGAATCGAAAACTTCGTCAGCAGCTCCAAGAGCCTGACAAAACAGGAAAACCAGAAACTCCTCAGTGCGTAGACACAGAAGATTTAGAACACCGTAGCTTGGTGCACGAGGTAGGCAAGCCACCGCAGGATGTCACTGATAACTCTCCACCGAGTAAAAGCAAGAAACAAGATCACTTGGACGTGGAGGTTGGTACCAAAAGAGAACGGGTATACCGAATTTTCCGGCCAAAGAGTGAAGAGTCGGAGTGGAGCACAAACTCGCCCAGATTTAATGCATCTCAACCTGGAGAGGAAGAATATACAGATGTTCCCCAACTAATTACTGTGAAAGAAGCAAAAGAACAACCTAAGCAGGAAGACAGTTCTCACCAGGACATGGAGCTGACGGTTAAACGTGTCCATACCTCGCAGGTGTCGAAGCTAAGCACGTCCCTACATGACGAGCAGAGACGTTGGGAAAGTCGCCTGAAGCAGGACTTGTTGCCCGACTTTTCAAGGAGCTCAGAAAAAAGACGCCTCAATCGGTCGTATTTGGAATATAGACTTTGGCCCGATTTAGAGCCTGGTGAGGTACGCTCTGACTCTGAAGAAGATAGAGAACACAAACCAAACTCTCCCATGCCCTCAACCTCAGTGTCCTTCCCTGAACGGCACCGTGGAGACAGATTACCGGAATCCAAACTAACCGGCTCACTGGAAAGGAACAAGTTTTGTTCGTTTGCGCTTGACCAGACAATTACACCAGACACTAAAGCGTTGCTGGAGCGTGCAAAGTCGTTATCCTCTTCAAGGGAAGACAACTGGTCTTTTCTGGACAGCGATTCTCATTTTGCCAGTTTCAGAAGCAGAAAAGATACCGAAAAGGTAGAATCAACACCCCGGCCAACTCCTTCGTGGTACATGAAGAAGAAGAAAATACGAAGCGAGTCCGAGGATAAGCTAGACGACCGTAAGGAAGATCCTAAACCGGAAGAGCAAGAGCGACGAGAGCTCTTTGCCTCTCGGTTTCTTCACAGTTCTATCTTCGAGCAAGACTCGAGGCGCCTCCAGCATCTTGAAAGAAAGCATGAAGACCCTGAACATGGTATGGGCTATCCAGCTAATCAGCAAGGCCAAACTGAAGGTCAGCCTGATCCTGAACCAGTGGTCCTCTTCCATGATCGCTTTTTAGAGTTGACGAGACTGCAGCAACAGAAGGGGAAGGAGCAGTCTCAGCAAGAATCCAAGAAAGAGGAAGGCGTTGATGGACAAGTCAGTGATAAGACACAGGAGTTAGAGCAGCGCACTGCTGTTGAACCAGCCGAGGTGAAACCAGCTGAGATTAAACCAGTCAGCCCTGTACAAGCCCCTCAGTCAAGCCCTGTGCAAACCGTACAACCCCTTCCTGCTCAAGAAACTCAGAAATCACCACCAGTTGTCGTAACAGCTAAGGAGACGTCACCACAGCGGGAAGTTTGTAACGTCGAAGCATCTTCCCCGAAACAACTCGACCTTTCAGTGAAAGAAGAAGAAAAACAGCCTGAACAGCCGTTAGTCTCCCCGCCAAATCCATCGCCTCAAGACCCCCTTGAGTTAAATAGATCTGAATCGCAGGACTCGAAGCCTTTATTGAATGAAATTAAAACAAGTCCTACTAAAGAGTTGGAACTGACCAATGACCGAGATGTTGAGCAGTCCTCCAGTAGCGAGACACAGACCACTGACTCTCAAGTTAGCTATGAACCAAAATCTGAGCCACAAACTGAGCTCCCTGAATTACAGAATCCTCCGTCTCCTATGAATGTAGATGAAGCTAAAGGAAGATTAGAGAAACCAGAGCCTGTAGCTATGGAAGTTGAACCTCCTGCCAAAGAAACCGAGTTGAAAGATATGGACAGTTACACAGTGGAGGAACCGATCTCTCCTCCTCCAAGGTCCAGAAACAAGAAGGGCAAGACCTCGCCTACAGCACCAGTAGCCCCTTTGACCCCATCAAACACACCAGATAAACAAAGTACTCGTAAAAGTGAACGCATTGACAGAGAAAAACTTAAACGCTCGTCTTCTCCAAGAGTGGAGTCATCTAAAGCATCTTCGGATGCCAAGTCGACTGGCAAGTCACCCATCCATAGCCCTGAGACCGAACAAAGCGTAGAACAAAACGCTCCCCCTGTGAGGGCAAGGCGTAGAAATGTACGTTCTGTGTATGCCACCCCAGTAGAAGATGAATCTACACCACAAACCGGCAAGGATCTGGAGTCACCGCGTGGGGCACGCAAGCGAGGTGCAGACAAAGAAGCTGGGCAACAGCAACCAGAACCAGAGACCCTCCCTGTACTGACAACTGCACGGCGGGGGCGTCCGCCTAAGAATCGGCGCCAAGGAGAGGATTTTTCAGCTGGGAAGAACGAGCGGTCAAAATTACCGGAGATTAAGGACTTTGAGATCAATGAATCTGGAAACAATGAAACTGTCACCAAAGTAGGCAAAGGCAAACATTCCCCCTACTTAAACAAAGCTGCAAATCAAGGTACCGGGTCTGGATTAGTGAAAAAAGGAGAAAAAATGGATAAAACGTCTGATAGTATAACTCCTGCTGAGATCGACGTGAATTCTCAGGACAGCAGTGTAAAGCATGACGGTGGTCCTTCAGCGACAGATGAGCCAAAGGAGGAGCAAAAACCACAAAGCATTTCAGAAACAAAACAAGAGAAAGACAGAATTACTCAGACAGAAAACACAAGTCAAGATAAACTCGGTGAATCTGTTCAGGAGCAGTCACTTTTGGACAAAAGTGTGAGAACAAAAACTACTAGAATAACTTGTAGTTCAAAGCTAATGTCAGAGGATAAATCTCTTGGTCTCAAAAACCTCAGAATCAGGCTTGATGTGACAGAAGTGAAGGCCATGCTGCAAACTGGCGAGGACGAATCGGGGCATGACGACAGTCCTAAAAATGTTGTTCCAGGTACATCGCCCAAAGAGCAAATTATAGATCCTAGACTTGAGAAGGAGATCATAGAGGAAGATGGTAATATTAAAGAGTCTGTAACAACACCCCCAAAGGTCAAGGATCCCCATGAGGCATTGTTATCCCGCCAGATGGAGCTCGAACAAGCCGTGGAGAACATTGCCAAGCTTACAGAAGACCCTGCTCCTCATCAGTTCAAGAACCCAACCGAATCCCAAGCCCCTTTATCTGAACTTGTAGAGGGGCGTGAAGAAGATAAGCCTGCTAATCCTGCTAGTGAAACGGAACTTGCCGCGGCTATCGATTCCATCACATCTGAAGACGTGACTTGCGGCTTGCCACAAGACCAAGTCGTAAGCGCTGTCGTAGATCCAGACCCCCATATTCAAACTCTAGTCCCAGATGGCAAAGTTATTGAAGGCAGCAACTCGGCCACTGTCCAAAAGGATGCTTCTAACGTAGGGACACCAAGAAAAGGCGGTAAAGGAAGACCAAAATCCCAAAAGAGAGTCAAAGGCCAAAAGGCTGCTGCAAGCAAAAAGGAACCCATCAAAGAGGTGGTAGTGGAACCTGAGAATCTTTCGGTCAAGTCCTCAGAATCCGTATCCGCAGAAGCACCAGCAGTCGCAGAGATTCCACCCACAGCTGCTGCTGCCGCTGTAATTGCCCCCTTATCGAAGCAAGATTGCAATGTGTCTGCTAGTATCGTCCCTGAAGTTCCTAAAGTGGTTGAGAGTGCTCTCAAAGAGCAACCTGACTTGTCAAAATCATCTAGTCCAGCAGCAAACAAAAGCCCAACATCAGTCAGGCCTCAGCTTAATCCTTATGAGTGTACATCTCCCTCTCTTTCTCCCACAAGTATTTGCCTCAAACCTTCACATCCAAGCAGACTTTCCCTTTCCCCCACAGACCGATTGAATCAGCCTAAAGAGACGGCAGTAGTCTCCCCTTCGGCCACTCCCGCAACTCCGTTAGAGAACACAGCACTGCTGTCCGATTCCTTTGCCCATGATACTAACACCAGCGATCTTCGTAAAATTCTCGCAAAACCAAGAGGTATTCCGATCTCAGAGGTCAGTGCTGCTTCTGGAAGCACGCATACGAGGGAGAGTGATGTCAAGAGTGCGCTGCATGAAACCAGGCAATCTTCTATTCCTGCTCAGCCAGTAGTTCGCCAGCCAGCATCATTACCGCCCACGGAGACGAAGCAAGTCTTTAATGAGAAATCTGTGATTTCTGTTATTGCTTCCACTGCCACCTCGGTCATCAGTCGAGTTTGCAACCCCCCTGAATCTGAGGAGAAATCTGGTCTTCCATTGGCTAACCCATTTGTGGAAAAGCAGCCACCAAAACAGATGTACCAGACCAGCATGGAGGAAGGTAGCACTTATCACGGACCACCCGTTGGAGAGGAGGGTGGGAACGCGGGTCGCTATATAGTGGAGAGCACATCTCTGAGTACAGGTCCCACTGCTGGTCTCAGGGTGAACACCTCTGAGGGGGTGGTAGTGCTGAGTCACTCGGGACAGAAGATTGAGGGACGACAACGGATCAGTGCCAAAATCAGTCAGATTCCACCACCTAGTGCGGTGGACATAGAATCTCAGCAGCTGGTGACGATGCCTCAGATCAAACAGGAACATTACAGTGGATCCCAAAGAGATGCGCCTAAGGGTTCAGTACCTCCTGCGGACCACGGTCATTCTCTGAAGTCGCAGACAAATGTTTCTACTAAGCATGAATCCGGACCGGACAAATTAGACCCGTACTCTCCGGTGCAAAGCGGGGTTGTGAAAAGATTACAGCAGACACCTGGCCCGTCACAAGTGATGGGTTTCCATCACTCGGAATACACAATGCTGATGAAGCATCAAAAGAAAGGAGAAGGAAGCGAACCTCTTAGTGTGGAAAATGTGAAATCTCCCTGGGTGTCTACGATAAGTCCTGCCATAAGTCCTCACCTTCCCTCTACAGGTGGCAATCACGTTGGGTTCATACCGGGCACGCCTACGGATAGAGCCCCTTCGCATATTCAGACCAAACAGGAACCCCGCTCGCCACGGAAATCGGGTCACCCCCATTCTCCCTTTGCCAAAGTGTCTTCTCCTATTGGCTCTTCATCTCCTAAAGGCGTGTCTATGGTCTTACCAACTGGTTTACCCGCCATGTCTCAGTATGTCCCCAGCGTGCATCACTCTGAACAGTCAGTCATCATGCCTCCTCACAGTACGCATGGCAGCCTTGGCAGAATGTCGCCTCACCGTGTGGGCCAGGCCATTTCCATGGGTCACCTGTCTCAGGGAGATGTAAGAGTCAACACGCCTCCGCTATCGGTGATGAACTACGGAATTCACTCTGAAAACCTCTCTTCATCTTGGGCGCCTGGTCAGCAGCGCCCCACGTCTCCTCAGGCTGTGGGTAACAGAGAGATGGTCCTCAAAGTCAACCCGGCCAGTGCACGAGGTCACGAAGCAAGCGAGGAGGAGGCAGCAAGGCGCTTTCATCAAGCGCTTGGCAGGCCACCGGCGTCTCAGCTCAAACCAGAGTCGTTACCAGCAGAATACCGTGGCGCACTTCACAGCGGACTGCCGATGGAGCGGTTTAACATGCAAACAAGAGACATGCGGATGCTGATGCACCAGGGGCATATAGCGGAGGCCGTGCCTCCCACCTCGACCCCGACCAGCATTACAGCCTCGCTCTCTCCACGTGCACACCTCTTGCAGAAAGGTGTGTCTGACAAGGATGCCCTGAAGCAGTCTGAAATAAAGAGGGCCACGCCGCCCCCTGGGAAAGACGGAATGCTGGGAATCCGTGGTGCAATGCCTGCCATGCCCTCTCCTAAGCGAGTACAGCTGATCACCTCAGGGACCGTTCCATCCTTTTCGGAGTATTCGAACATCTACCCCAACCTGCGAACCATGCAGTTTCCTGAAAATTCACCTATGGGGATCAGCCAGCCTCCTCGCAACATCACTCCATCACAGGCAAGTTGAAACCTTGTATGGAGAAGTTAAATCTGTATGATTTAAATCTCCATTGTACTAATACCATTTTTTTTTTAAATGGCCAATAAAGGGTGCTCCAGAATCCGACCACAATCAGGCTCAGACTGATAGTCAAGTGGAGCATGTTGGACACCAGCAAATCAACATGGTACAGCTTCTCACGGTAAGCCACAAGGACAAACTTTTAGGGGATGGGAAAATAATTAACTACTTAAATTGAGGATGTTTATTAAAATAAATCAATTTTTTTTTTTTGCCTTGAACAGAGGTATCCTATCGTGTGGCAAGGCTTGCTGGCATTGAAAAATGAAACTGCTGCTGTCCAGTTGCATTTTGTGTGTGGAAACAAGTCTCTTGGCCTGCGCTCGCTTCCCGTGCCAGAGACCGGACCTCCTCTGCGTATCGTCCAGAGGATGAGATTAGAAACACAACAGCTTGAAGGAGTAGCCCGCAGAATGACCGTAAGTCTCTGAACTGCGTAGGATTTTTCCCTTTATTAGTGAACCTGGTAAAGTTTATGCGACATCTTGTTTTTAATTATTTTTGCGTTACCCTGTCACGTACCGCTTTTCCCCGTTTTGTCTGTAGGGTGAGAGTGAATTCTGCCTCCTGCTCGCCATGCCCTGCGGTCTGAATCAGGAAGACGTCGTGACGCAGACGCAAGTGCTCAAGTCAGCCTTCATTAACTATCTGAAGGCCAAACTGGCTGCGGGCATCATCAACGTCCCCAATCCTGGCTCCAATCAGGTGTGTGCACGTCACGTTTTTAAAGTATCTAAAGTAGTTGTCATCATTTCAGCATCAGAGTGCTTAATCCATTTGAGTAGAACCCTGGCGTGCTCTTCCCCTCGGTGCGGTTCTTTAGGCTCTGAATACAAACGATTAGATAATTGTATAAACAACAAGTTTCGAACATTCTGTGTATCGCATTCAGCATTTTTACCTTTTTGTTTGTTGGAGCAAATCTCCAGAACACGCAGCGTTTCTGCAGCTCTACAGCTCTGTCCTTTGGCTCAGTTTAGCAGCTCAGCGTCTGTTAAAAACCACTGCAACCCAAAACACACAGCGTGGAAGCAGAACCATGCTGCTGTTTTCTCACCTGCGTAAAGAACCGCACCAGGGTTCTGTTCAGACACGCAAAAACCACACAGCAAACCAATCAGAAGAATCGGATTCGCTCCGATTCGGACCAGTAGGTTTAAAAGTGCACTGAGGAACGTGTAATGATTTATTAATCACGTTTTTTTCCTGCTCTCTCTCTCTCTCTCTCTCCCTCCTTCAGCCTGCCTACGTGTTGCAGATCTTCCCTCCGTGCGAGTTTTCAGAATCTCACCTTTCGCGGCTTGCTCCCGACCTCATCAACCAGATCTCCAGCATTTCGCCTCACCTCATGATCGTCATCACCTCGGTGTGATCCTGCGCGTCGTTTAAAACCTGGACTCGTATGAACCTCGATGTCACGGACACGTTTGCGCTCCCGGACTTGATGGAGCTCAGGAGAAACCGGTGGTGTTTGGAATCCTCCTACATATCAGTGTGTGCAGCACCACTCCACATGATCTCCCATTTCACATTTCTCTGCTGTATTTGTATTTATTGGTGATTTTTTTTTTTTTTTTTTTTTTTTTTTTTTTTTTTTAAAGCTCATGGAAATTCTTTGGGAAATCAGGATGTTTTTCTTTCTTTCTTTCTTTCTTTTTTTTTTTTTTTTTGAAGAACGAGAATAGACAAGTGACGCAAAGTGGACGCTTTTTTTTTTTTTTTTCATTTCTTTGATGATTGATTTTTTTTTTTTTTTTTTTTTTTTTCTTTCCCATTTCTTCGATGATTGATTTTTTTTTTTTTTAAAAAGATGGAGAATACAAACCGTTGTAACAGACTAATGTATTTTTTAAATAATCCTGCACGCCATTTATCGGTCAGGAGAAATAACGTTGTACATTTCAGAGGATCGACTCATCATCCTTGCTTTGTCACTTTTTTTGTCACTCACTTTGCTAATCCACGTTAGCGTAGGCTCAGACGCCGGCTCTTGGAGTTTTGTGATTTGCGGGACTGTAAATATTTTAAATATTTAAAAAAAAAAAAAAAAAAAAAAAAAAGGAAAAAAAAAGACATCGGCGAAAATGGCTTAAACCCCAGGAGAGTTGCCCCTTTTTATTTTCAACCTTGGAACTGACTCCGGAAATCTTCACTGGGACGAGACGCGCGGATAAAGAACATCATCGTAAATGTTTGTGATGTAAATATTGAAGACTTTGGGCTGGCAGCTTTTGAGGGTTTGTTTTGCGGGCACTTCAAATTTTCTTACTCAAATAAAAAAAAAAAAAAAAATCCAGAAAACTTGAATATAACAGTCATAATTTTTCTCTCTCTCTCTTTCTCTCTCTCTTTCTCTCTCTATCATTTCATCATTTGTGTTCATTGATCTTGAGATCATGAGAAAATCATTTTGTGTAAAAATAAATGTCTCTAACCAAATTGAAACATCGACAGGAATACTTTTGTGGGTTTTTTTTAATTTTTTTAAATCAATTATTACATGAGTATATTTAAAAAAAAAAAAAGTTACACCACTATGCATACAGTATTTAGTCTTAAGTCATAATCTTACTTTAATTTTAAATAATGAAATATTTAATTTTACAGTGTTTACTCTGGTGCCATGAATTTCGAAGCGATTCCAAAAATATTGGCACCCACTACATTAATACAAATGAACTGCCAGGTGCGGTCGGTGTATGTTGAGACTTCTGAATGTTCCAGGGAGTTCAGCATTAGCTGTTACAGCGATTTCAGGAATCAAACGGTGATCAGAGTTTAAAAAACCGTGACCACGTTACATTAGGGGGAAAACGGTCTGATGTTCCTACAGAAACCGTGTGGAGACACCAGGTTTGTGGCTGTGTTCTGCTGCCTTCACGTTCTCACTGAAATATCGTATCGTAAGACGATCGCCAGCGCCGAGTTACTACTACTTCTAAAGTCTTTTTCTCAAAGCCACGTAAACCCTGGCAAGTTAAAATCTCTTTTTAAATGGCTTAAATAAAAAGGAAAAACTGGATATGAGCACACACTCAGACTATAGCAGGTGATAAAATAAACAAACTCGGCTAAAGTACAATCCTCTCTCATTTTCGGTTTGTTGCAGTAATACAAAAAATATATTTTAAATACAAATGGACAATGGAAAATTTTGCTTTGGGCTTGTATTTTGTTTTCCATCAGATCGATGTGAACGTGTATCACCTCGGATCTGTAAAGTATGAACTTCTGAGGAAGACTTGAAGGTAGCGTGAGAGCAGGAAGATGAACCCCAAGGATGTGCAGATGTGCTGTAATTTAACTACTGACAGGAACGTGGCTGTTCCACAACATTAAATGTAACTATAAATAGACAGAAAATATTGCTAAAAACCTTTAAAATCGTTCTTTAATTAATATAAATTGTACTCGCTGACAAATTGCTGTTGTAATAAGAGGAATAAAACACATGCTGTTAGGAAAATAATCAACTTCAGGGTGGTAACAGTAACTCCGGTTCATCACCCCAGTGTTCTACTGCACAGCTCGATGATCTCACTGCTGAGGATTTTGCTGGAACCACATGGGGTCCTGGATGGAGAACCCTGATTCCACAGTGTCTACAGGATGTGTTTTACTCTTCATCTTCACCACCATCCTTCTTCAAACACACAAACAGAGCTGGTGAACATCTGAACATGAACAAGCATGAACATCTCAACCAGCATTCACCAAATCCTAAATAATCCCCACACCAAATTAACAACATTGTAAAGTATGAAATCGTACAGAGAAAAAAAAAAAAAACACTGATGAGCCAGATGAACCAGGAAGAACTTTCTAGAAACTTATCATGCCAGCTAGATGTTTTGTCTTGTTAGTGTGTGTTGGAGTTTGTTGGTCTGGTATCTTCACCTGCAACTCAGAATTGAGGCGCACGAAGTAAAGAAGCAACGATCGTCACTGTTCTTTTAAGTGTGTCTCTGGTTTCTCAACAAAAGGCAAAAGTCCAGTAAACAGACTGAAGCCCTGTTCCTCTCTGGTTCAGTGGTTAGTGTGAGGAACTGTGGTGTTAGAGAGCATCAGTTCAACGCTATGCCCTTTTTTGGGTCATATTTAAGATGAAGAAGGTGAAAGTGATAAAAGCTGCTTCTACTATCAGTGAGACTCTGTGGTTCAGTTGGTTGAGCCTCGCCTCTCGGTGTGGAGGTCCTTGGGTCGAAACCCAGGCAGAGCTCTAGGATATCAGAACTGAAGATGTGACCTCACAGGTGGTGTGTAGGGAAGTGGGATGGACTGATGGAGACTTGAGGTGGGGGGGGTAACAAGTGGGCCGCTCCCCCCCCAGGTTGGGGTAAGAAGGCAAAAGGGGGTTATGAAGCTTGAAGTGAGTGTGGTGACTTTAGTTTTTCATCCTCCCTGCACAGATCCAAAACCTGCCATTCCCCACTTTCAGGTTTTACCTTCAACAACAACTCCTTCAACCCTCTTTCTTTCTCTCTTTCTCTCTTTCTCTCTCTTTATTCACCCCACTCATCCTCCACACTTACAGCACAGACTCAAACCAGGAACCTCACACATCAGAGGTGACACAGTTACCACTGAGCCACAAGTCCTACATATAACACTGTCTTTGTTTTGGAGGTTTGTCTTCTAAAACGAAACACAACGCAATAAACTCAGTAAAGTTCAGTGTTCGATCATCCAGTTATTAGAAATTGTCAGTAGATTTTGCTTCCGATTGTTTTATGATCACATTCGACCGGACATCAGTGTAATATTGAGAGAAAATGATCAGTTCTAAGAAACACACCAGTGTCTTGGAGAGAGAAACGAAATAAATCTAATTTTCTTTGTTATTCTTCCACCCACATGAACTCCTCGTTCCAACAATTTTTTACCTTTACTCTATTTTTAGACCGTGGACTTTTTTTTTATTTTTTATTAGTAGCATGAAGATGATTTTTTTATTTATTTTAGCACCACAATGCACCAAATACACTGACTAACCAAATTCACTAACATGTTGATCTCCTGGAACAGGCGGCCGAGAGCAGAATGATGAACTATAAAACAAACTAATGATGGTTTTAACGTATATAGAGTATATAGACTCAAGCCTGGAGATGAAAACCAAGATTTTAATATTTTTAAACAATCAAAACCTAAACTAGTTTGGAGGATGCTCAGGATTTGTGGACCAACCCGAAACCGGTGCTGAAGGACACACACCAACCCATCAAACACTAACACGTTAGTTTGGTCTTTTGGTTTCCTGTAAAAGCCGAGTGATCCAGTGTGAACCGGAGAGAACGTTCTAGAGATTTCACAATCACACCTACAGATACGACTCAGTGATCCAACAGGTTTGTTGGCGATTCTCTGAGGGATACGGAGGAACTTGATGAACTCGTCCACGCGTTTCGCAACACTCCGGAATACTTCAGAAGAGCATCAGGAGTTGGATACAAGAAATGAAATAAGGATAAATGAACACAAACAATCCAACTTTATAGTTGTGAAATACTGAGTATTTAATTGCTCGTTTACATTTGGAGTAAAAAACACTTTCACAGATATAAACGGAGTATATTAGCTTCATCATTATAACTCATTTGCTATGCATTCTGGGTAATTTGTGCTCCTAAGGGCTACCATCAAGTCGACGTGATCCTTCATCTCGCAGTTATCCAAAGAACGTCACTTGAGGAAAAGAACGGCCCTTTAATGCGGCCAAGTGGATTCAGCTAGGGGCAAGTCAGGGACTGCGGATGATAAACAGCGGAACGTGGATGAAGTTACTCAGCGTTTCAGATCCTCGCTGGAGCCGAACAGCGCCACCAACTGCTCATGGTACAAAGCAATGTTCCTCTTCATGATCTCTTTACAGGGACCCAGCAGACGCTCGAACGCCTGGATGTCGATCACTGAAAGAGAGGCGGAGAGAAAACAACAAAACAAAAAAACCCAAAACAGTGTGAAGTTATCAAATAATTTATTGCACCTTTAGTCCTAGCTTTAGTCCTTTTTTTTTTTTTTTTTTTTTTTTTTTTTTACAGAATGTCAGATAGCAATGCTTTCTGGGTAAGCTGTGCTCCTGAAGCCAACAACGAACTCGCATCCAAGTTTCCTCACAATGATGAAGAAATGAGACGGACAGCTAAGGAGACTCGGGAAAGAAGGAATACAGAATACAGCTGTGTGTTTTACCTAAACACTTAGTTTCTCCCACGGCGTAAACGGACGCAGCTCGAGGTCTGTTAGTGACGAGCGCCAGTTCTCCAAAGTACTGACCCCGAACACAGCGGGAGACCTCCACCTCCATCTCCACCTCCATCTCCACCTCCACCTCCGCATCCTCGCTCCTCGGACGACCTGCTTTAACCTGAGGACCAAAAAAAAAAAAAAAAAAAAAAAGAGACCAAAGCTACGTTCCAAGATCCAGGCCAAGGATCGTAAACTAGACAGCAAGTAAGTTGAAATAAAAAAAAGGAAGGTCTACATTATTGACACTCGAGTTTAACAGCGTGACAGTGGGGGCGGAGCCTTTCTGATGACATCACAGTGTAGCCTTGATAAAATAATTTTAGTTTTTAATATAATATTATATACAATGTCTTTTAGCATGGGTAAAGAGTGTGTTTTCTTTTTCAGGCACCGATGCACATGTTGTGATTTACTTTTCTCTTGATCATGATCTTCACAACTCCAGACTCCACGATGTAGAAACAATCCGCCGCGTCGCCCTGTTTAAAGATCACACGCTTCCGGGTCAACATTTTCATTTTCATTCGGGAATAAAGACTAAAAACAGCCACATCACATTTTGACCTGTTTAATGATCTGTTCTCCATCTTTGAAGGTTTTTGCTCCTAAAACGTCGACCATCTTCATCCGCTCTGGTAACTGTGGACTCACATGAGGAAATAAAGTCACTCAAAACGTCCCACATGGAATATGTTTTGACGTGAAAAAACGGACAGAAGCACCTACACTACATTTTCCCCTCGTCAGAAAATCCATATTTCCATATTATAAATATGCAAATATATATTAACACGTCAACCCTACATGCCCCGCCCCCTTCCTGACAAACTGGCGTTTGATGTACTTCATTTGTATAGTGGGAGCCGATTGGCTCCTTTTTTGATGATGCAATAATACTGTCAGATTTTTCAGTCAGATCTTGTTTTGTAAAGTTTAAGATGACTTTGAAATAACAGGACAAACATTTGAACATTTTTTTTTGTAAATAAATGAATTAAGATGAAATGCTTTCTAGGAAAAAAAAAAAAGCAAAACAAACAATCATTCATTTCATCAAGTCTTTCATCATGTCTACAAAATTCTCTCCAATGTCACAATTAAAAATTGTTAATCTCATTAATTTGGCGATTTGTCCTTATGCTTTGGTAAATCGCTAAGCTAAGTTTTTATTTTATATTTTAGTTACTGTAATTATTACTGATATACAGTGCTAATGCTGTGACTAGCGGTGAGTAAAAACAGTCAGTGAGCGAGAACAAACCAAACACACACCGACCTCAAGAGATTTCAGCAGAGGCACACACTCGATGAAGGCCTCGTACATTTTCCTCTTCTTGGCGTTATTTTTCACAATCAGTCTGTGAAACGTCTCCCTGTCCTACACACAAGGAGTTTACAGAATATTATAGAATAATATCATTTAATTATTTACACTTTACTCATTAAAATAAAAAATACAGTTTGCTCACTGATATATCTGTATTTTTAGTGAAAGTTAGTTTTTGACATCACCAGAGCCCACAGCGCCCCCGGCTGGACGGCGATGATGGTTGCAGCACGTGGAGTGTTGTACATGAGCGCCAACTCGCCAAAACTGCCTTTATTATCGTATTTCCCCACACAGCGACTCACACCGTCTTTCTCCACCTCGATATCATACACTCCTCTGAGAGAGAGAGAGATACAGCACGCAGTCGAGTCTGAAAACCGGCGTGAACTACAAATCAGTCTTTACTTTTCATCAGTTGTCAAATACTAGACCTCTCGATGATGTAGAAATTGTCTCCGTCGTCTCCCTGGTCTATGATGTGCTCGTTTGGCTTCACCAGCACCTCAAACATGGCGTCCAACACCTCAGAGAACTGTTCCTGAAACGGAGAGAGGAAAGAGGGTGGAGTTATTATAGAAACGGATTGTGATGTACTGATTGGGTCCAAAAGAGGGCGCCAGTTCTCTCTTAATGCTGATCTACTCCGTACGATATTCATCACGATTAAAAACCACACACTGCAGAAGAATTCCCTAGACGTGTGGTCTCAGATGATTTGTTTAATACGACAAGCGATCGGTTTAGCACCTTTGCAGCCAAAGATGGCCGACGGTTGAATTGGGTCTGGGTTAGAAAATCTGGACAAAGCAGGTCTACAATGCCACGGACAGGATGATGTGAAACCCATACTGCAGTTCAAATAAAAAAACAAAACAAAAAAGCAGGAGTGATGGCGAAACATGCGCAGGATTCTGAAAAGAGCGTTGCATGGAATTGTTGCAGCAGAAAGGATCTTTAAAAGTGCGTTACCTTTTCCAGAGTTTTGAACAGCAGTATGTCCTTGCAGGCTTCCTGCAGTCTGTAGCGCTGCTGATCAGTTTTGGGGTGAACGATCTTCGGCTCAGAGTCGTCATCGTCATCCTCGTCTGGGTTGTAAGGCTCAGCACACACTGTGGGGACCATAACACAATGTAACCCACACACACACACACACACACACACACACACACACACACACACACACACACACACACACACACACACACACACACTGCTGTGACATGAACTCTATAATGAGTGTTATTGCTGTAACACGCATTCAAGGGAACCAGTATCACTGCAACATGCACTGTATCAGTGTAACACACACATGTCCTGAGGGAACATTATCACTGTAACACACTGCAGTGTAACACACGTCCTGGGGGAACATTATCACTGTAACACACTGCAGTGTAACACGTGTCCTGAGGGAACATTATCACTGTAACACACTGCAGTGTAACACATGTCCGGGGGGGAACATTATCACTGTAACACACTGCAGTGTAACACATGTCCTGGGGGAACATTATCACTGTAACACACTGCAGTGTAACACGTGTCCGGGGGGAACATTATCACTGTAACACACTGCAGTGTAACCCATGTCCTGAGGGAACATTATCACTGTAACACACTGCAGTGTAACACGTGTCCTGAGGGAACATTATCACTGTAACACCCTGCAGTGTAACACATGTCCGGGGGGAACATTATCACTGTAACACACTGCAGGAATCATTGAAAAATGTAACACAGATGCTGGGGAGAAAATAATCAGTGTAACACAGTTATATGCATTGCAGTGATATAGTGACTAACACACACACACACACACACACACACACACACACACACACACACACACCTGGGGGACAGTTATCAGTGTAACACAGTGATTTATGATGTAATTCACCTACCTGACACTCTGCGGCTGTGCTTGCGGGTGGGCGGAGCTACACGAGAGACAAAGACACATTGGCTGTGTTTCATTTTCCACATATTATTGCTCAGCGATTCAAGTAATTAAAATTAATCTGTAGTAGCTTTTGTTATTGTTTATTGTTTATCTCCAGAAGCAAACCTCAGTCCTGCGAGCCGATAAAGTGTGTTTGGTGTAAGAGGGATTTTGTGGATTTTTTAAAAATTATTTTTGTCTAAACTGTTGCTTTAAACCCGGAGTGAGTCATCCTGCTTATTACAGTCGAATATTTCAGTGTGTTTCCTGTTCTGCCTGACGGATTTATCTCCTCAGCTCATTAACACACGTGTCAGCGGGTGTGCTGTAGGTGGGTTGGGTGCGTTAAAGCAGGAAGAACCTGGAAAACATGAACCGTGGAACGTGGATTAACAGCAACGACGTACGTTTAAACGTGAAATCATCAGGAAAGTCATCCTCCTCCTCCTCCTCCGCCTCCTCTTCACCACATTTGATTATGTGTTCCCCATCTTCTTCATCAGACTCGTCTCCTCCCCTCAGGGCAGGTCTGCTCTCTGTCACTGCACTCGTTTTCTCCTCACGCTCGTCTCTCAGCTCAGTGAAATACAGAACAGCGAAGTCCAGCAGGTTCTCCGGCTGCTGCTTCAGAACCTCCACCGTGAAGCCCTTCAGCAGGTCCGGTAGCGCCGCAGGAACTGACACACTCATCATCAACACACACACACACACACACACACACACACACACACACACACACACACACAGAGAGAGAGAGAGAGAGAGAGGGAGAGAGAGAGAACAGAACAAAAACAACAACAGCAAAAAAAAAAAAAAAACCTAAAAAAAAAGTGTATCAAAACAATTTAAAAATCTTTTAAAAAAACAACTATATAAAAAGCTGAACCTAACAATATCTAAAACAAGCTTTAAAAAGCCGAACAAACATTTCCAATTTTTATGGAAAAAAAGCTAAAGAAAAAATACTGAAGCAAAGTTCAAAAATAACGTGGCACAAGCTGGAGAAAATCTTCACGCCAGCGTGAATTTAAGGAAAAAATAAAACAAAGATGGAGTATAAAATAAAAACAGGAGAAAATACAGTTTAAAAGCTGTAAAGTTTAAAAAATGTTGCAGGTTTTTGTAAAAATGAAAACCACAGAATATTAAATGAGGTGAAAGTCGATTAGTGCTGCGTGTGAAAAACTGCAGACTGGAGCAAAGTTTTCAACACAAATAACAAACGCTGCACAGAAATGAGGCTGAGAGGAAACAGCGTCAGAGCAGCGTTTAAAACCTCGACATGTCGATAAACTCCATCAATAAGTACAGCAGTGCAGAGGGGACACACACACACACACACACACACACACACACACACACACACACACACACACACACACACACAGAGAAAAGAGAGGACACACACACACACACACACACACACACACACACACAGAGAGAGAGAGAGAGAGAGAGAGAGAGAGAGAAAAGAGAGGACACACACACACACACACACACACACACACAGAGAGAGAGAAAAGAGAGGACACACACACACACACACACACACACACACACACACACACACAGAGAGAGAGAGAGAGAGAGAGAAAAGAGAGGACACACACACACACACAGAATAGAGAGGACACACACACACACACAGAATAGAGAGGACACAGAGAGAGAGAGAGAGAGAGAGAGAGAGAGAGAGAGAAAAGAGAGGACAAACACACACAGAATAGAGAGGACACAGAGAGAGAGAGAGAGAGAGAGAGAGAGAAAAGAGAGGACACACACACACACACACACACACAGAATAGAGAGGACACACACACACACACACACACACAGAAAAGAGAGGATACACACACACACACACACACACACACACACACAGAAAAACACACACAAACACACACAGAAAACAGAGGAGACACACACACACAAACACACACACTCAGAAAAACACACAGAAAAGATAGGATACACACACACACACACACACACACACACACAGAAAAACACACACAAACACACACAGAAAACAGAGGACACACACACACAGGACACACAAACACGCAAAGCTAAAATTACACACACTGTGATGCTTGATGTCACACACATTTTGTTTTAACTGGACAAAACTAAAATGTAATAAAACTCCAGCACGAGGCTTAATGTTTCCGTTTTAAATAAGAATTAGGGCTTAATTTAGAAGCCCTGCAATAAACCGAGCTTCAGTTTATAAACTTATATTTCATTTAAACTTTAAACTCCTGGATCCTCCAACATGCATCTTCTACACGCACACGTGAAACAAAAATAAAAATAAATAAGTAAAACAATACACTGATAATGACATGTTTGGGGGGAAAAAACTATTGCTGATTTTATTGAAAGCTATCAATAATTTAAAAAACTATTAAATAAAGAAATAAAGATAAAAAAACAAACAAACAAAAAAAAGCAATAAAAACCAATTATCACATATACAAGGTAATGAATTATGGCACATATATGATGTAAATTATTCATTTTTTCCCCAATAATCTTCCAACAAATAACAAAAAAAACCATTTACACACACACACACACACACACACACACACACACACACAGGAGACACAACAGCCTGTCACTCAGGTGGTGTAAATCATCGAGCAGGTTGGTGAATAATGATATTAATATTTTATAAACCCAATAACTGGATTAAATTTAAACTTGTTCTTCACTTCTGGTTTTCAGAAAAACGGAAATTAATCAATAAAATCATCGTCTGATCGCAAACTCGCTCCCTGCCGGATTCCCTCTGCCCCGATTCACTCCATCCACACGCTGCTGTTGTGTAACTCCACCCCGCAGTCCTGAAATCAAATCTCACTCACACACGACTGAACACTCGGAAAAAATCTGAAAGTCCGAAACAGTCTGTTTATTGTACATAACAAAAAACCTGCAAAAATTAAAACAAACAAAAAACTTCATCCAGCAGGAGATTCTCACACACACACACACACACACACACACACACACACACACACACACACACACTCATCAGAATCAGACCTGATCACAACACCATCATCATCATCATTATATTAATACATTATTACTATTATGTATAATTATTATTAAAAATTAAAGTGTTTTACATGAACAAAACTGGGACTAACACACACACACACACACACACACACACACACACACACACACACACACACACACACACACACACACACACAC
>CM074993.1:644634-647134 GCA_037576825.1 Pangasius krempfi
TGAAAGTCAAAATCCAGTTTACCAGTGAAGGGGGTGTGGTTTGTATGATTAGGGGGTGGTCTCTATTAGCATATCTGTCATTAAGGATTTAAGTGTCTGTTTTGTTATGATTTTTTTTGTGAGTAGATAACGGAACATAACTGAATATTAAAAAAACACGTCCTGCACTGTCCTAAACACGCCCACGTCCTGCTTCACTACAGTGTAGTTACTGAGTAATACGTGATTAGAGGAATCAGTGAATAATAAACTGAGAGTTTGTGTCAGTGTTTAAATCCACATGGACTCACGTGAGAATGTCGTCAGGGCTTTTCTGCTGCAGCTTCTTTCCGAGACCAAAACCGAAGAAACACACAGCAAACATGGGGGTGACGCCGATAATGGGGGCGGCCATGCCTTTATACAAACCACGAAACCCCTGAGAGAGAGAGAGAGAGAGAGA
Source organism: Pangasius krempfi (assembly GCA_037576825.1). Lineage (NCBI taxonomy): Eukaryota > Metazoa > Chordata > Actinopteri > Siluriformes > Pangasiidae > Pangasius > Pangasius krempfi. The sequence continues at coordinate 645,077 of CM074993.1, forward strand.
GAGAGAGACAGAGAGAGAGAGAGAGAGAGAGAGAGAGACAGAGAGACAGAGGTACAGAGAGAGAGAGAGAGAGATACAGAGAGAGAGGTACAGAGAGAGAGAGAGAGAGAGGTACAGAGAGAGAGAGAGACAGAGAGACAGAGGTACAGAGAGAGAGAGAGAGAGAGAGAGGTACAGAGAGAGAGAGAGAGACAGAGAGACAGAGATACAGAGAGAGAGGTACAGAGAGATGCAGAGAGAGAGATGCAGAGAGAGAGATGCAGAGAGAGAGATGCAGAGAGAGAGGTACAGAGAGAGAGAGAGATTATTACCTATTAGATCAGTGATAAAAGGCTTAGTGCAAAAGTTTGTACACCCCTGGCAAAATTATAATTACAGAAATGTACTCTAACCTGGCGTCTCTTCCTTAGGATGAAAAAAAAAACAAGTATGAACAGTCTGTGTTAAGTAATGTTAACCCCTCAGGTTTGGAGACATTCCACCGATACTGTCTTGAATTGTTGTAATATCAGACCTTCTTTACAGAGTTTCTGTGCAAAGGTTTTGGCACCTCACCTCCTTGGCGAGGGTTTTCCTGAAGCAGTCGAAGGTTCCGGCATAGACAGGCGTCTGACCTGGTCCTGGCTTGGGCTGAGTCTGCAGACGCACCTGTCCCACACACACACACACACACACACACACATTCATTACTTGCTTTGCACAGATACCTTATTCCCTTATTAATAACTCGATGTGTGACGTCAGCAGATCTATCACGTGGTACAAGTTGGCAGCAGAAATTTGTGCCAAAGGTCGAAAACTCACAGCTGTGTAGTGCACAGAAAAAAACACTCTCTAAACAAAACAGGAATAAAATATACCGCAAACTGCAACTTATTTCTGATCTGCGAGCTTTATTGCATGACATTATACTTATTATATTACATTTCTTAACATGCTCGGTTATTTAAGATTGTTAGCCAGGCTGCTAGCTATGAATGAGCAAAAGGAAGACATTGTAGTGGCTCAGTTGTGACATCAACAAGTCTTTGCATGCAGATTTTTTCTTATAATTTATTATAATATCCAAACATTGTCCTCTGTTACCTTTATGGTGTCCAGGGGATGACCCGCGAACACCAGGCAGACTCCCCCAAACCCGCCGGCCAGGAAATTCTTCCCCGGGCTTATGGGCTGCGCTTGTTTAGACATGGCTAACAAGCTTCTGGAGGTATAAACAACTAAAAAGTAAAAAAAAAAGACCTAAACCTAACCCGTCTGCGACGGAGTTTCCTTCGGAACTGAGCAGAAGGACAGAAAGATCCTTCAGTGCGGATCTCAGAGACCTTTCACCTAAATATCCACCCGGACCTATTTCACTGTTACACCTCACTTCAGGAGCGAAGGAGCGTCTCTATAAAACATCCGGGCAAATGTCATAAATATGAATAGATGCGTAAATATTTACACACAATAACCAAGTTGGTAAAAGTGTGTTAAAAAAATCCTAACGATCGAATCATAACCACAAGCAGTGAATCATTCTTACATTAACATTTGTTACGATTTTGTGTCATAGTTTTGTTTTAAATGTGTCGTTATAGACATTCTTGGCGATACCTAATGGCCGCCATCTTAATGATTCCAGAATCGGTTCTGATTCAATCCGAAACGAACTCCTACTCCTTATACACCTGGCTTAAAATAATGGCTTTTATAAAAAAAATTTTTTACAACCTTTTACAGTGCACTGTTTATAAGTATGGAGACGTTTTGGATTAACTTATGCGTTTGGAATCCGATTGAGTCGACTCAGGGAGTCGATTCCACAAGATATGACCTACATGACGATAGAACACTGCGATGTCAAAGTACACACTAAGCTGTTATAACTGATATCGTGACCTACAGGTGATCTAGACACATTTACTAACCTCTTGTGCTGCCTATGTAAATTAATAACATTAAATAATTCTCATTTTTAGCTAGATGAATTGACTTCCCTCCTTCAGGAGGGCAGCAAATTAGCCACTGTCACCCTTTTATTAAAATAATAAACATTTATTATAATAAATAAAC
>CM074993.1:652134-654634 GCA_037576825.1 Pangasius krempfi
TTATGAATAAACATGACATTAAAGTCACACTTAGGGGCGTGGCTTACACACCTAGGCGCCGGTGTTCTTTCTGTTTCTCTGGAGGGGGCGGGGTTATGGGCGCGGCTCGACGAGGCTGAGGAGGAATCTGAAGGAAAACCGGCAAAGAGTGTATTAGCATGTATTAGCGTGTTAGCTTGTGTTAGCGTGTGGGTGTATAGGCGCAGTACCTGGTAAAGTCCCAGTACATTCATGTTCTCTGCGTTATCTGGGATCGACTCGTTGGCCTGGCAGCTGTAAGCTCGGCTCAGACCGTTGGGTGTTTGGTGGGCGGAGCTTAGTGACATCTCACTGCTGGAGGAAGGAATTCCTGTTTTGTGATTGGATGGAGTCGGGCTCCGGCGAGACAGCGTCTCCTTCCTGTGGTGGATCAGCTTCCTGTCAGGGAGGGAGGGAGAGAGGACTAACCTTAACACACACACACACACACACACACACACACACACTCAGGACTTATTTATACGGTACATATCTCACAGAGAAAGGGATTATGGGAAAGGGTCAGTTTTAAGTACTACTCGTCTGGATCTTCTAAATTACGAACTCTTTCCGAATGTAGAAACACGGTGTTTGATTTGAGACACGGCTCATGACAACACTCACAACAACAGGGGAAAGTTTTACAGAGAAGCTGACAGAGATCGTCCATGTGGCTGCACACAGACAAATACTCATCCCAGAACAGCAGGCTTACTTTACAGGTCGCCATGGAAACATGGTGGCCAGGGACTGATTTGCCCTCTAGTGGGCCTCGGTTTTAAAATCCTCGAGACGGACGAAAGGTATGCGGGCGGGTGTGACATGTCATAGGTGGAGTATAACCTCAGGATATGTGAACATCTACACGCGATACGCTGACACGGGCGTATCCTGTCGCCATAGAAACCGTGACTCACTGCAGCACATCTCTCTGCTCCAGGTTGTACTTCCCACCGTTCTTCATGGCCACGTTGTGGATCCCCTCAATGGCTCTGTCTATCGACTGCAGAACCTCGTCATGCTCCGGAGCCTGAGAGAGAGAGAGAGAGAGAGAGAGAGAGAGAGAGAGAGGAGAAAGAGGGAGGGAGGGAGAGAGAGAAAATCTGTGTTTTCGGTTTTGGCATAAAGAATGATTATAAGATCTTCTGAGCCGCTATTAGTCAAGGCACGTAACAGTTTAATGCTTTAACGCTTTAAAACTAAACTAAACTTCAGTGAATAAATGTATAGGTTTTTTTTATTACAGTTTTTAAATTAAATACTGCATTTCTTTTGGCTCTGAACTCGTTCTCTGCACAATGAAAAAGATTAATCTAATCTAATCTAATCTAATGTATATTCTCTATAAAGCAGTGTGAGAATGTATTACATCATTTTTATTATTTGATGTTATTATTGTTATCATGATTACGCCATGCTGTGATACATGTTTCTGTCACGTTTATCCAACATTCTGTCCACCATCTGTCATCAGTGACAGCACAGTAACACACACACACACACACACACACACACACACACACACACACACACACACACACACACACACACACACTCTCACACACTCTCACACACTCTCACACACTCTCACACACACACTCTCTCTCTCTCTCTCTCTCTCTGGCCTGGAAAAATATATATACTAGAAATATATAATACATTTGTATTTACTGAGTGCAATACTTCAGCACTGTAGTAATAAAGCTGATGGTATTCAGCGATAATGATGAATAAATAGGAGGTGTGTTAAAGGAAATAACATTTTTTTAAAATAATAAAAATAGATTACAATAATAGCAGTAATCATTCTGGAAGTTTCCCTCTTGACTGATATTTTTGCCTTTATAGCCTGTTCTTTTTATTTATTTATTTATTTATGAAGTTTTTATTCTTATTAAAAGGAGATTTTTCGTTGTGATGGTGTTATAGATTGACATCACGCTTCCCAGGCGACAGAAACGTGTAAATTACTGAATCAGACTGAATTAGATGAGATTGGACAGAGCAGGAAAAGGCCATCTGCTGCATTCTGACGGACTTCCTGGTTTAATGTGCTCGGGGGGCGTGGTCACTGTGTAATCAACCAATCAGAGTGCAGGATGAAGCGGCGATCACGCGCATGAAGGGATTTCATGTCATAGGTTAGGACACATGAAAGTGGATTTATTCTTTAATTTGAGATCAGTGTAGTGTATGTAAACAAACAAACAAACAAACAACAAACAAGAGCCCAAAACCTGCATAGTGTTAACATGTGTTAATGTTTCAGTAAGCGCGTCTAACTTCAGTGTAAATGGATTATAGAGTGTGTGTGTGTGTGTGTGTGTGTGTGTGTGTGTGTGTGTGTGTGTGTGTACCGGGATTTTCTCCAGGTAGGACGCCGGGATGTAGCCGGTTTCTCCGGAGCAGCAGCGGGACCCGAGCCACCAGTGCTGGTTGCTCCTCTCCAGGATGAGGAAACTCTCTCCGGCCGCGAACGGCA
>CM074993.1:667006-693770 GCA_037576825.1 Pangasius krempfi
TGATTGGTCAGGAGGTGTTGATTAGTTCTCTATAACAGCAGCTCTGACAGTAGCGCAGGTTTATATTAATGCGCTCGTGCTACTACGTTATCGTTTCTATAGCAACAGCTCATTCACGGGGACGCATACAGCGGACGCTCCACTAACGATAAACAGATTCTGTAAGGAGAAATGTTTATGGAAGGAGTCTCCAGTGTCAGCGCTTTGTAACAGGTGGAGGTAAAGCTGTAACTTTAATTCTTCCGACATCTTCGGGACAGAGGAGTTTAACGTAAGTGAGAACTGGCACTAACTTGTTTCATAAGTTAAAGGTAACTATAAACAGATAAAAAGTCCATGTTGTTCATTAATAAATAAAAAAAAAAATGTCATGGCTGTGGTGTAAGAGGAATAACAGATTCAGGGACATGCTGTTATAGGAAAATGATCAACGTCAGTGTGGGAACAGTAACTGTGCTTGACGTCGGGACGCATCCCACCACCCCACCGTTGATTATTTTCCTTTAACTGCACGTCCCAGAGTGTTTTCTTCCTTCTGACCAATCAGAATCCAGCATTCAGCCCTGCTGTGGTGTAAATCATATGAATACGTACATGTAGACGTTATATAAAGAAAAAAAGAAAAAAAAAACATGAAGACGCTTCACTTTTGTATGTTCTGTATGTTTTGATAAATATGCAAATTAAAACCATCCCCACCTCTACATGCTCCACCCCCTTGTTCCTGCGAAACCAGTGCTGCATTGCCTTCATTTGCATACCAGAACCTGATTGGCTCTTAAAGGTTATGATGTAATAACACTTGTCTGCGTTCGAAACAAACTTAAAAAAAAAAAAAAGTCGGAGAAGCGAATAAATGGAATGTAAGAAAGACAAAACACGAGGTTTCTAAAAAGTTTTTCTTTAATACACAAAGATACCAAATTAGGTTTCTGTTTGTTTTGAAAGAAAGAAAAACCAAACCAAAAAAAAAAAAAAAAAATAAAAAAAAATTCAAGTCTTGTCCAAGTGAATGCATTCCAGAAAACACACAGACGCCGTGTTGTGTCTTTTCCGCGCTGCACGTTGGTCCTGATCATCTTTTTTTTTTTTTTTTTTTTTTTTTAAATCTTCATTGCATATTTATAATCCGAAATAACTGCACGGGCTCTCGGTCACCGATACGAGCGCATCGTTTAGTAAATACGCGACTCCAACGTCTCTCCTTTTACCGTCGGCTCGGCACGAGTTTATATGGCGAATTTAATAATGACGTGTGTGAGTGTGTGTGTGTGTGTGTGTGTGAGAGAGTATGTGTGTGATGGTGTGTGTGTGTGTGTGTGTGTGTGTGAGAAAGTACAATAGAACAGCATAGCTCCTGATCTGCCTCTTTAAATACTGACAAAAACAAAAACTTCCATAACTAGCCGTTACTGTTTTCGCTTAAAAGACAATTATTTATTTTTTTTTTTTAAAGCGGTTTAACGGTTGAGCACAGTCATTTCAGGCAGGCTGATCGGGGGCTGTGGGGAGGGGGCGTGGCTTATGTTAGGCCCCTCCCACCCCGCATAATGAACGCAGAGTCCCGTTTGTTTTACAGTAGGAGGCATTTGGTGCCCTTCTTGCCTTTCCGGGCCTGCAGCGCCGCCCTGGTGGCCATCTCGAACACCTCCCGCACGCCGTCCTTCGTCTTGGCCGAACACTCCATGTAGCCGAAGGCGTAGATCCGATTCGCCATGTCGCGGCCTTCCTCCGCTTTCACCGGCTCCTGCAGAGGGAGGGAGGGAGGGAGGGAGGGAGGGAGAGGGAGAGGGACAGGGACAGGGACAGGGACAGGGAGGGAGGGAGAGAGGGAGAGAGGGAGGGAGGGAGGGAGGGAGGGAGAGGGACAGGGACAGGGAGGGAGGGAGGGAGAGAGGGAGGGAGGGAGAAATATTTAACATACAGCAAACCGGAGAAATCTCTAAATGTAGAGTTCGTTCACTCGTCTAATATTCACCAGTTATTTATCTATTTATTTATTTATTTATTATTTATTTTTTAAAATAACCATCAATACGATTCTCATTAAACCTCTTCGCCGGTAAGACGACGCAGGTTGTGAATTATTATTATTATTATTTTTTTTTTCATCGGTTCCACATTTATGTTTGAAATTAAACAAGAAATTCTACTGTTATTTTTCTGAATTCGTTTTTGACACCAAGAGAAAATCCTACAATTTTGCTTAAATAGTTCTTGATAAATTATTATTATTTTTTTTAAATCTTCCAATAATTTCCATAATAATTTACAAACGTGTGTGTATGTTCAAAGACATTGACTTATTTATTTTTGTTATTTTTGTTTAGCATTAGCGGTGCCAGATCTTTAAACACATCAGTTACAGACTTTAAATCTATTTATGATTTTGTAATCCTATTTTCCCGCCGAGTTTTTCATTAGCTTCATTAACACGGCTGCGCTTCACGGAATATTTATCTATCTTTATATCTTGTTGGTGTTCTCGGGGGTTATGATGCTAGCAGAGCGGGCAGCGTTAGCTGGTTAGCGCGGTGCGGGGACTGGGTACCTGCTTCATCTTGGCCAGCTCGCGGCGAGTGTGTTCGTCGTTGCGCAGGTCCTTCTTGTTGCCCACCAGGATGATGGGGACGTTGGGGCAGAAATGTTTCACCTCAGGAGTCCATTTTTCTGGAATGTTCTCTGCACACAGGAAACCTCAGCTAGTCAGATCGTACGCTAACAAGCCATCGACTGTTAGCTTCAGAAATTTCTCATGACTCCTTTCACATTTTTGTCTCGAGTCACACGTGGTTTTAAACCCATATATAAAATCACAAAAAAAAAAGAAAAAAAAGAGTCATTTTGGAAACAGAGATAAATTTCTTCTTAAACATCCTGTGAGGTTTGCTTATATTAGCCAGCTAGCTTTAGCAGCTAAGATTATAGGCATGAATATCAACTCTGTGATAATCCTCTCAGAAATCCTGTCAGGTTAGCTCATGCTAGTTAGCTAACTGAGTAGCATCAGAAATAAGGATTTTAAACATTTATAAATATTAAAACATTAAATCCTGTCAGATTAGCTAGCTCACGCTAGTTAGCTAACTGAGTAGCATCAGAAGTAAAGATTCTAAACGTTTATAAATATTAAAACATTAAATCCTGTCAGGTTAGCTAGCTCACGCTAGTTAGCTAACTGAGTAGCATCAGAAGTAAAGATTCTAAACGTTTATAAATATTAAAACATTAAATCCTGTCAGGTTAGCTCTTTTTAGTTAGCGTTAGCAGTGAAAATTATTACCATTTGTAAATTTGACCCAAACATCCCCTCAGATTATAAACATTCAGCTTAGCTTAGCCAACCAGCTAGGGCTATAAATGAAAATATAGAAGAGAAACCTTTTTAAGTATAACCCTGTCAGGTTAGCTCATGCTAGCCGGATGGTTAGCATTAGCGGTACATATTATGAACATCAAAATGACAAAATGGGCGGAAAAAAATCCTGTCAGGTTAGCACTTTTTAACTAGCATTAGCAGTGAAAATTATGACCATTTACTTAAACATCCTCTCAGATTAAACACAGTTAGCATATGAGCTATTTTTAACATGGAGAGGAACATTTTATTTGGATTTGATATAAAATCCTCAGAAATCATGTAAAGATTATAAGTTTTTTTTAATGAATATGCTAATAATCTTCAAATAAATCTTGCCCGTATAGCTAATTTCTGCTTTATAAATCTGACTCAGAATCCTCTCAGGTTAGCTTGTGTTAGCTAGTTAGCTAGGATTAGCTAGTAAATGATATAAAGGTTTGTGAATTTGATATAAAAATAAAGAAAGCTAACTGTGATGGAGATGGTGGTGGTGGTGATAAAGGTGCTGATAATGGTGATGATTGTAATGGTGGTGGTGATGATGGCGGTGGTGGTGATTGTGATGGTGGTGATTGTAATGGTGATGATGATTGTAATGGTGGTGATTGTGATGGTGGTGATGATTGTAATGGTGATGATTGTAATGGTGATGATGGCGGTGGTGGTGGTGATGATTGTAATGGTGGTGATTGTGATGGTGGTGATGATTGTAATGGTGGTGATGGCGGTGGTGGTGGTGATGATTGTAATGGTGGTGGTGATGATGGCGGTGGTGGTGGTGATGATTGTAATGGTGGTGATTGTGATGGTGGTGATGATTGTAATGGTGATGATGGCGGTGGTGGTGGTGATGATTGTAATGGTGGTGGTGATGGTGGTGGTGGTGATGATTGTAATGGTGATGATGGCGGTGGTGGTGGTGATGATTGTAATGGTGATGATGGCGGTGGTGGTGATTGTGGTGGTGGTGATTGTGATGGTGGTGATTGTGATGGTGGTGATGATGGCGGTGGTGGTGGTGGTGATTGTAATGGTGGTGGTGATGGTGGTGGTGGTGGTGATTGTAATGGTGATGATTGTGATGGTGGTGGTGATGATTGTAATGGTGATGATGGCGGTGGTGGTGGTGGTGATGGTGGTGGTGATTGTAATGGTGGTGGTGATGATGACGGTGATGATGGTGGTTTGTAGTTCGTTGTGTGTTTTAGGTGTCGGTGTGGTGAACTTTACCGAGACTGTCAGGACTGTCGATGGAGAAACACATGAGGATGACGTCGGTGTCGGGGTAGGAGAGAGGACGGAGACGATCGTAATCTTCTTGTCCTGCCGTGTCCCACAGCGCGAGCTCCACCTGAACACACACACACACGTTTCCTCAAAACGAGCTTCGCGTATCAGCTTTTCATATGCTCGTTCATATGTTCATGTGACGTGTGAGCGATGATCGTAAGTCGTTAAAAAAAAAAAAAAATAATAATAATAAAAAAAATCTAGATACGCCTTTTAAACTAATTTGTGTGTCAAAGCGTTAAAATATTCTTCTTCGATATATTAACGTTCGTCTGATCTTTAATCGTGACCCATCGCGTCATATTCTCATATGATTATTATTAGCATTACGTAATTTCCGTTAATTGTTCTTTTTCCTGTAAAATATCCATGACGACGTGATGATTGATGTGTCCGTTCGCCACATTTTCCTTCCCCGATGTCGACTGTCACTCAGGACTGTGACGATACTTACGTTATCGATATTTTAGCAATTCGCCCGGCTTCTGTCCTCGAACTTTGAATATTCGTCGAATTTAAGATAAAAAATTACACCATCGAATGCAAAAACCGTGTATTCGAATTTAAGACGTGTGCCAAGCACCTGACACGCGAGATATTAAAAGTGCACTAACAATGTTTTTTTGAAGAAGAAAAATCTAGAAAGAATTGTTCCAGTGTTTCAAATAATCCAGTCCGAGTCAATAATGTTGGGGATTGACCCGCTGAAGTTGATTTGCATTTTCGTTTGAATTATTCGCAATTTATCTAAAGATAAATACAAAACCTTCTATACATCATACAATCTGACACTCTGTAACCATGACAACGCTCTTACCGGTCCTAGCTACTGCCAGCTATCTAACGAGGCTACACTGTTCTTCAGGTGTTACGCAGCGTGAGTAGCTTCAAGTAGCTAATGTTTTACTTGATTTTCTGCCTCCGAAACTGGACTCGTTTGTGCCGTTTCAGTTACCTGTTTGCTGTCCACTTCGATGTCGGCCACGTAGTTTTCGAACACGGTGGGGACGTACACCTCGGGGAACTGGTCCTTACTGAAGACGATGAGGAGGCACGTCTTCCCGCACGCGCCGTCTCCGACGATCACCAGCTTCTTACGGATCGCTGCCATCTCTCTAGAGGGACACAGAGCCCGGGTTACAGACAGGAACCGGAAACAGAACCCACCGGAGGTACGCTTGTGTTATTTACGTGAGGCTGCTTTTACAGGAGTGGGTGGATTTGATTTCATAAATTACGCAAACTTTAAAATAAATTTAGCCTGTTCTCTCCCCCCCCCCACCCCCCCCAGAAATAGCGCTAATTGGAACGCATGGTAACCATGACAACGCTTTTACCAGTCCTAGCTAGTGTCAGCTATCCGGGTAGATTAGCTAGCTCTCTAGATTTTGTTTTGGTTTGTTTGTATTGTTTTGTTTACTCTGGAGCGTTGGAGTTTTGTTAATGAAACACTTTTTGTTCCACTTTCTGATTTTACTATTACTGCTATTTCTACCACTATTACTATTATTACTAGTATTACTATTATTACTACTACTACTAATAATAATAATACAAGCTCGACGTGCTTTAGAGAAATCAAGAAACAAAAGGTAATCAAAAATAAATCAGGGTAATAGTAATAATAATAATAACAATAATGGAATAAATAACAGCAGCAAAAAAAAGAAAAAAACAATATACATTTTTTCAAAAATATATTAAATAAAAGTGTTTAAAAAATTGAATAAAAGTAATTAATTTCCCAAAGATGGCCTTTTTAAAAATTTATTAAAGATTGTCACACTTTATCCATTTACAGTTACAGTCAATGTTCATGAAGTTCGTTCCTGTTGTCGCTTACGTTACAGCAGCTATAAACAGTCGTTCCCTCACCAGCCGCTCTTTATTCTCTCTCTCGAACTTAATGGGACAAAAAAAAAAGAGTGTAAAAGAAGCGTAAACTCCTCTGTTACAGCTTTACCTCTGACTGTTACAAAGCGCTGACACTGGAGACTCCTTCCATAAATGTTACATAAACTTCTCCAAAGCAACGGTTTTTAAAATCCGTTTCTTATTAGTTGAGCCGCTGTATGAGTGCCTGTGAACGAGCCGTTACTATGGAAACGATAACGTATCAGAACGAGCGCATTAATATAAACCTGCGCTACTGTCAGAGCTGCTGTTCTAGAAAACTAATCAACACCTCCTGACCAATCAGAGCGCAGAACTCGAGTGTTGTGGTATAAATTATAACAAAGTAGCAGAAGCTAGCGACGGCGATCTTCTTCTTTATCATCATGTGACGAATTCTGCAAAAATTAAAAAATAAAAATGTCAGCGTCACTCGCTGCAAACGTACGCGAAGGAAAAGGGAAGTATTTAAACGTGATACGGGATTAAATCCTCAAGTTTATTTTTTGTTTAGTGAAAATTATCGTGCGACGTTTCAACGCAGAATTTCTCACGATAAAATTAACAAAATGTGAAAATGTCGTTTGCTTAAATGACGAACCTGTAGTTTAAACTACTGCGCAGACATACTGAATGATTTCTCTAACACTCCATTTCATTTCCCACCACCTCTTTGTGTTTTAAATGATGGTTTAATACCGAGATACCGCGATACACACACTCACTCCGGTATCAAACCGGGGAAATGTCACACCGCTACAGCCGTGAGTCTAATCTCCTGAACACAGGAAATAAACCGGCTTCATCCAGCACATTTAAACCAACAAAACAAGGGTTTTAAGGCTGATTTTCTTTTTCTATAAATATATAAAAGTGGCTCGGATCATTAAAACCATCAGATTCATTAAATAAACAATAAAGAGTGTCGATTTGAACTTAAGCTTAAATCTGTTTAATGGGAATTCTACTTTCACATCACTTTAAGGCTCTCGGACGCTCCATCTCTGCCTGTCCAAGCTCTAAACACAATATTTACAATTATTTTCGATATCAGACTCTATTAATTTAAGAACGCTATTTAGCTTAGCTTAGCATAGCATAAGCCCCATAAGCGGAAGTACGATTTGTTCCATCGAAAACGGCCCTTTGTTTGGCCGAATAAAACTCTCAATCGCAGTCTTTCTACCGAACTGTAACACCGCTGATCATCACGGATCCCTTCCTAAGCGACACACACGACTTATATACGTACTATATATGTTATTATTATTATTTTTTACCTTGTGTTTGATGCTTAGCGAGCGAGTTTTTCCGGTCTCTCCCAAAGCGTCAAGCACAACGGAGCAACTGTCACTACCGCGAGCTCCTGCCCGACTAGCACTGCGCATGCGCAACGCAACCACGCATGCGCATTGCTGTCCAGTGGCTACGATACATCACGCATGCGCACTTCCGTCTAACGTTTAACCCCAATTCAAGCAATGGCTGCTTTTACGCATACAGCTTTACATAGTTTTATTATTCTTATTCTTATTACTTTTTGTACATTACATATGCTGTAAAAAAAAATTGAGTCATTAATTAGCTGGTTAGCTAATTTAAGTAAGATTAAAAGTAAGGCAGTACTCGTACAAAATGGCCGCCATTTAGGCAACAAAATAAAAGTCAGTACAAAAGGCAGAAAATATTTTTTTTTTATTTTAGAAACCTTAGCACAATAATAATAATAATTCAGAATATATCAAGAATACTAAAATATTTGTCATCTAATATTACAACTTGAATATGAAAAATAAAAGTTCATTTAGTGCTTGGTTTCTCGGTGGAGCCCTCAGCCGCACACACCAGCCGCTCCTTTATCTTCTTATTGGTGCTTATCATGAGGAAAGGACTGAGCGTGGCGTAGCACGATGAGAAAAACACTCTCATGTCCGCCACCACAGCCGGGACCTGGGCCACGGTCAGCATGTAGATCCAGATCACGTTATCGATGCCGAAGAACACGGTGTACAGCACCACCAGCATGATGACGGTCTTCGCCGCCCGCATTTCCATAGAGGTTCCTTGCTGAGCGCGTCGGATGGACCTGACCTGCCTGCTGTGTTTGTGCAGGAGGACCAGGATGTAGCCGCTGGACGCCAGCATGATGGCCACGAAGGTGAAGTCTCGCGTCGAGAGGACCGCGCCATTCACCACGTATGACAGGTTGTCACGGAAGTCGACGTGACAGAAGCCGAGGTTGAGGGTGAAGGCCGGCACGGTGCCGTTCCGAGGTGCCATTGAGAAAAGCGGAGCAGCGGTGCAGATAAGCATGTTGAGGAGCCACAGACCTACGAAGGTGGGCATGACCAGCTGCGGGAGAAGAGGTTTCAGTTTGGTCAGGTGCGGCCCGGAGGACGGTGCGATAGTCAGTGCTTGGAAGACGCTCAGCATGCAGGTGAGGCAGACAGAGAGGGCGCGGCCGATGCGGTAGGCATAGATCACCACTTTGCAGCCCGGATCGTCCAGCAGGTTGCGCATGCCGAAGATGACCATCGTCTGTGGCACGCCACGCGTCAGCAGTAGCAGCAGGTTGCTGAAGGCCAGGTGAGCCAGGATTCGGTCCACGGGCTGCAGGCGCGACTCTAAGAAAGCGATATGGGTGTACGCCATCAGCACGGACGCGTTACCCAGAATTCCCAGCCCCGTCTGCAGGAGGAACGAGACTCCTTTAATGGTGATGCAAAGGTCCATGGAGCCTGGATTCTGAGTCACACAGCAAGACCGAGACAGTCAGGAAACGCAACATGGAACGTATTACTGAAGAACTGAAAATGTTTTTTAAAATAAATTATATATATATATATATATATATATATATATATATATTTGCACCTTTGCCTGACATGACATTAATATCTGGAATGGATAAAAGCTCACCTGGATCTTCTTCTTGCGACGGCTCACGCGCATTTGTAGTCTTCATCGCCGGGGATGGAAGTAAAGATATGCGAATTTATAATGTGTGCTTTTCCGCTGGGGCCCCGACGCACACCGAAACAAGACACCGCAAGATTCCAAGTAACCATGGAAACCAGAGTCACCAAGGAAACCGAGTGCAGGCCCCACCTGCTTACCGCACAATTAACCTTTTAGTGAAAACAACTACACATGCAGGAGTGAAACACCAACATGCAACACACGAACATCCAGCAGTGAGCTCACTTTGAAGGACGATGGAGTTAGGGTTATGGACGCACACTGAGACGAGCCTCGACTCCTAAAGTCCGCAGCTCTCGCCGGAAGTGTGTCACGAGTCAGTTAGGGATTTAAAGCATTTTTTTTTTTAAATACGAAGATATTTTTTTTCAATCTCTACATTTTACTAATCAAGTACACTGCAGTCAGGGTTGCCAGATCTGTGCAACCAAATCCGCACAACGGACATGAAATATTAAAAACACGCAGTGATCAGAGATGGTGTGGTGTGATGGAGCGGAGTTCCTGTTGCCACCCCAAAGTTGATTATTTTCCTCTAAAAGCACATCCCTGAGTGTTTCATTCCTCTTACACCACAGCAATGGGCCAACGATTATATTACTTTTTTACTTTTTTTTATTTATTAAAATATGGCGCATATCTTTTTCCACTTATAGTTATACATTGAACATCGTGGAGCGTCCACGAAACGAGCGAGTTCCTGTTGTCGCTTACGCTATAGCAGCTATAGACAGTCGTTTGCTCATCTGTCTGTCTTTATTCTCTCCCTTCAAGTTAATAAGACAAAAAAAATCGCAGCTTGTCATGTTAGTGAGAAACCGCAAAGAAGCGTAAACTCCTCTGTCCTGAAGACGTGGTAAAACTTCAAGTTACAGCTTCACCTCTGACTGCTACAAAGCGCTGACACTGGAGACTCCTTCCGTAATTGTTCATTACATAAACGTCTCCTTACAGAAAACGTCACCGTATCGATGATTATACACGTTCTGCTGTCCCTGTGAATAATGAGCTGTTACTACGGAAACGTTAACTTTAGCGTATTAATATAAACCCGCGCTACTGTCAGTGCTGCTGTTATAGAAAACTAATCAACACCTCCTGACCAATCAGAGTGCAGAACTCGACGGCGCTGTGGTGTGCAGTGTTTTACTGTTTTGTTCATTTAAACTTTAAAAAAATAAATAAATAAAAAAATTGCACGCTGTGTCGTCGAGTCGAAATGCAGGTTAGGCGGAAAACAGTGTGTATGAAGCCATTTTGTGATCTCTGTCCAAAACATTTTTATATATTTACAGAAAAAAAACCCAAAAACAAATATTGAATGGATTAACAGCTACAAAGAGCTACACGAGCTCTCGTACGTTTAATCTTTAACATCTTCGAATTCACTTCTCTGCCTCCGAGCTCAACATTATTTACTGTGCTGTGGGACGAGGTGTTTTTAAAAAAATGTCTTATTTACTTATTTTTTTTGCTTTTGGACGCCGTTACCCAAGAGTATGGCGACAGGTTAATTAGATTAGACCCCGTGGTGCGTCTGATTTCCCTCAGGTTTGACGAGGACAAGCCTACGCACGCAAGATTTTTACTTCGGAGTGCCTGAGCTTCATCATTTAAAAAAAAAAAAAAAATTTTTTTAAATAAACATCCACAGATTTTCCGTGAGGCCTGAAATACTGGAACAAGAGATCAACATGTTTTTAGATAAATATATGTGATATGATTAATCAAAGAAAGAATAATTATGAACTATTAGTCCAGCCATGACTGCGATGTTGTTTGTCTCTTTATTGTCACAGATTAAATAAATCAGCGTCTCTCGGGACTCATTAGCTGAACCCAGATGAGGAACATTACAGCGTGCACCTGCTAATTAGATCATCAACGATGGGACGAGTGTTAATGATGTTCTAAAGGTGCTATAAAAAAAACGCTCGTTTATTCATTAATAAAAAACAAAAAACATTTCACCTAATGCTCTGGAGAAATACAGCGCAAAGCCACGAGCCAAAATAATGACTATAAATGAATCCAGAGTTAATGTTTATGTCTGAATTTTAAAAAAAAAACAAAAAAAACACACAAGTTTCACGTGATTATGAAATTGCACGTGAATTCATGTAAACATGTGTGACGTCACGTGAATATGATGTTAGAAATTATAACATTTACAAAAACAAAAAACCAATAATGTAGAAAAGAATCACATTTGAAAATGAAAAAATGCACTACATGTGAAAATTTATTATTTTTTTAAAATCACGTGATTTTAAATAAATTGATCCTGTGTGGGGAAAAAAACCTGAAAATTAAAAAAAAAAAAAAAAATACACTGAAAAAAAATCAAATTTTTAGTCATGAGAACAAAATCACATGCATTTCATGTGAAGTGTCTAAAGAAGAAAGTGTGTAAAATTTAACATGCGAATCGTGTGACTAAGATGAGTGTTAATTTGTAGTAATTAAGGTTTTATACATTAATGTGAAATGCATTTGTGCGTAAGGACTCGGTACATCGCTTCATTACGGAGGTCTTTCACAGGTTTTCCACTTGAAGGTGCTGTCAGAAGAAAAACTTTGATGGAAATCGACATGAACGCTGAGTGTGGCAGACAGTTTAATGTGATTAAAATAGCTAATCTGCACGGTTAGCATGGCTAATCTGCACGGTTAGCATGGCTAATCTGCACGGTTAGCATGGATAATCTGCACGGTTAGCATGGATAACACTTTAACATGGGGTTTGGTGTGTTGTTAAATTCTGCATTTTATCCTTTTCTCTTTCAGTATAATTATAAAAAAATTGTTAGCACAGTTTACATGGACAGCGTAATTAATATGGACAGTTCAGTAATGTTAGCATGGCTAACATGGACAGTGTGGTTAGCATGGCTAACATGGACAGTGTGGTTAGCATGGCTAACATGGACAGTGTGGTTAGCATGGCCAATATAGACAGTGTGGTTAGCATGGCTAATATAGACAGTGTGGTTAGCATGGCTAACATGGACAGTGTGGTTAGCATGGCTAACATGGACAGTGTGGTTAGCATGGCTAATATGGACAGTGTGGTTAGCATGGCTAATATAGACAGTGTGGTTAGCATGGCTAATATAGACAGTGTGGTTAGCATGGCTAACATGGAGAGTAAATAAAGTCAAGACAACAGCAGCATGAACAACATCAGCAACATCACAAAAGCACTTCAGAGAACAACTTTAGAGTTTCAGCTGAAGTTAGGATGGAAATCTTATCAAAAATCAAGATCAAAAATCTTATTAATTTTCATAAATTTGCAGCATGAATTTAGAAGCTTTGTCACACAGTGTGTGTATTCACTAAACATGTTATTATAAGTTTGTTCAATTGTCTGATCAAGGCCGTGATCTTTCTTCATTTCACCGCTCGTGCTTGGGATGTTGGCTAGTTTAGCTAACCTTGCTAACATGATTTACGTACTTATATACTTCTTTAATGTAGAGGTCGAGTCCTGCGATAAGACCTGCGAAATTTCCATGACTTTTTCCAGCAGGAAAATCATTGTGATGAATGAACAGTTTCCTTGTGCCTCCAGAGCAGGCTGCTGAGAGCCGGGTGTTATTCACTCGTGCACCAGGAGGGGGCTCACGTGAGTCACGACTGGCGAGAGAACCAGAACTATAATCAAGCAGCTGTCTACACTGTGTGATATCAAAACATTAAATTCGTTGGTTTTAAATGGAAAAAACATAATTGATAGTGTTCCCTTTAAAAATTTTTTTTTTTTACAGAATATCCCTGTAATCTGATTACTTTGTTTTTTGATGTAACTGTAACGGATTGCAGTTCCCAGTTTTTCGTATCCTGATTGCGTAACTGCGTTGCATGTAGTTCAGGCTTCAGCAGTGTTGAAGATGAAATCATGGTGTGTAATGGAATTTACACTGACCCTGACTTATGCTGTATCTCTCTCTCTCTCTCACACACACACACACACACACACACACACACACACACACACACACACACTGAGATTGCTGCCTGTTGCATGGCAGGTGTTGATCAGCGTGTGAAGAAAGGTGACACCTCCACTGACAGGTCCAGGTGTGTGGTGGATCAGTCAGGTGAACATCATTCGGATAATGAGAAGCAGGTGGAGATGAGGCCTCAGTGGGCGAGCACTGGACCGTGCAGATCCTCTCGCTCCCTGTGGTTCTCTCGAAAAGCCACCTATAAGAGTGACAGGAGGTGCTCGGGGCTTGACAGGACACAGGAAGAGGTGTTGAGAGTTGCAGAACCTTTCGGTCTTTATTATACCTCGGTCCAGGAGCACAAGTCGGAAAGACTTCGCAATTCAAAATCTAAAAAAAATTTAAGGCTGATTTGCAGCGTCACGATCATCGGTATCTTTGTGCGATTAGCGATGGACTCTGAGCTCCTAACGCGCGGCCTGCTGTATCTCTCTCTGGCCGTGGCGGGAATCCCGGGCAACATTGCCGTGATCTACTCCTTCCTGGCGGCGCTGCACCACGAGCGGCGTCTCCTCACCGCCGACGCCATTGTGCTGCACCTGGCCCTGGCCAACCTGCTGGTGGTGGCCGTTCGCTGCGTGCTCGAAGTTTTCGCTACCTTCCAAATCGTCAACGTTTTCGACGACGCCGGTTGCAAGGGTGTCATTTTCGTCTACAGGACGGCACGTTCGCTTTCCATCTGGCTCACCTTCGTGCTGAGCGCCTACCAGAGCCTGAGCATCGCGCCCCCGGGGTCGCGCTGGGCAACCGCCCGGGACCTTTTCGCCCGGTTCCTTTGGCTCATCTTCTTGTTCGTATGGATCATCAACATCTCCATGAGCTCGCCGTCCATCGTCTTCGCCGTGGGCGCCAAGAACAACTCCAAGCTGCTCCAGAACAGCATCAACGTGCAGTTCTGCTTCGTCAATTTCCCGTCGGTGAGCGTCAAGGACGCCAACGGAGCGGTGCAGACGGTCAGAGACGTGGTGCCCATGGCGCTCATGACCACCACCAGCCTCATCATCCTGGTCTTTCTCTACAAACACAGCCGGCAGGTCAGAGCTATCCGAGGCGGTGGAGGAGGAGGAGGAGGAGGAGGAGGAGGAGGTTCTGCCGAACGCAGGGCGGCCATTACGGTCGTCACATTGGTGACGCTGTACGTCGTGTTGTACGGAGTGGACAACGGGCTTTGGGTTTACACCATAATCGTGAAACAGACGATGTCGTCTGCGCTCATCTCAGACCTGCGCATCTTCTTCTCGTCCCTGTACGCCGCCATGAGCCCCGTCGTCATCATCGTGTCCAATAAGAAGGTGAACAAACATCTGAGGTGCGGTAGCGAGGAGAAGACGACGGGCTGATACTCGCTGATCAGTTTAACGCTCGAACCAGCAACTCTGGCGACGCTAATCAGTCTGCATGTCAGTATTAAAGTCCAGAATGCACCGTTAACAGGCCTGATCTCTGACACGTTCATACGAAGGGGTGTGTGTGTGTGTGTGTGTGTGTGTGTGTGTGTGTGTGTGTGTGTGTGTGTGTGTGTGTGTGAGAACTAACGGGAAGAAACATAATATTTATATACATGATGGTTTGATGGAAATGCTTAAAACTTTAAGAAGTGCATTTTTGAATGAACAGAATCTATTTATTCTTACATTTCCGTGACTGAAGTGTGGACATTACAGGCTCATTAATCTTCATTAATATGCGTTTATGCAAATGACACGCATTGCATGTTTTTGTATTGAATCATTTTATAGTCATCTTTTTTTTTTATTGATTTTTAGCTTCATTTTTACATCATATACATCTACAAAAAAAATCTATAAAAACAGCAGCAACATTAGGACAAAAAGGCAGATGGTGAATAAACACATTTAAAGCTTGACTTTGAGATGTAATATTTTAAGATTATAAATTTAAGTTGTGATTTTTCGTATAAAACTAAAGCTAAAGTTAAGTGCTTGGCTGTGTGTTTACAGTTAAAATAAGCCTGAGAAAGTGTGTATCAAAGCCCTGACTGCAGCTCTAAAGCGTTTTGAATCAGAGAGGGAGAGAGAAGCTCGTGGACGAAGCAGATGAGATATTTTCAGTGGGATTGTTCCGTCGCTTCGTGTTACATCGTGACCCACGTTGTTGATCTGAGACGCTTTCAGGAGAAACGTTTCAGTAGAACGTTTGGTTGGATTTCTGTCTGTTTCACTCATCATTTTTTTTTATTTCTTCTTTCATGCAGAATTTATTTCTGATATTTTTCTCTGGAGTAAATTAACCAACCAACCAACCAACCAAACAAACAAAAAACAACAACACAATGTTGTTTATCATTAACGAAACTTTTGTGGATGTGTGTTTTCCATTTAATAGCCGTGAAATGAGACGTAAACTGCTCACTTGTTGTGAAAATCTCCTCCTGTGGCTTCTTTAATGGTGATTAACACCTCACCTTGTGTGGTTTGTGTGTGTGTGTGTGTGTGTGTGTGTGTGTGTGTGTGTGTGTGTGTGAGAGAGAGAGAGAAATGTCCCACAGCTAAATCATGATCGTGGTTAATTGCTTCTGGTGAGAATAAGGCCCGGAGCGCTCTGGGAGGTAAAGCCTCTCTCCCTCGCTGCTGATAACGAGGATAATACAGACGTCTGACATCGTAACAGAATTAAAGCTGCGGTTCGTCAGACGCAGGACTGATTAAAGGTGCGATATGACGATCCAGTAATTCAGCAGTGAATTCAGTACATCTCTGTTTTTGCGACTCTTTGACTTGTGGCTGCGCCTCACCTCCGCTTGGCAGAAGTACCTTCCTGTTCTACGCCTGTGGTGTCACACATACGGCCCGGGACCGGCCCGATAACGCTCTTAAACCCGGCCCACCAAACGCATTCACAGTCCGTGTTCTCAATTAAAACTGTCTTGTGGATTGTAATTGAATTGAAAGAGTTTAAAATAAAGTAGTGCTACTCTCTGTTTCTCCACTAGGGGGCAAAATAGAGCAATAAACTCAAATGATAAACGACAAAATGATGAAATTCTTCATTACTGTTTATTCCTCTCCTAAGTGATCAGGGTCGCAGTGGATTCTGGGAACACACCGAGGCAGGAATTCACACCTAGGGGGCAGTTTAGCGTAGCCAGTAGCATGTTCCTCAGAGGTTTACCGAGAGCAAAAAAAAAAAAATTGATGTATGATCCAAATTAGGTCCAAATCTGAAAAGTTTAAGGGGGTAAATACTTATGTAAGGGACTGTATGATGAAACTACAGTTTTGAAAATGAGTGTTTTGTTGTGTTTGATCCGTCTGTGTGTTTTATGATGTAACGTTTCAGATTAGCGCTGGTAAAAGAGCACAGTACTGAGGTGTTATTGGTCACTAAACTGATATCACACGGAGTGCAGTGTGGCCTGAAATCACTCTGCCTTTAATCTGCGCCAGTTAAAGGTCAATTAATGGAGTGATTAATAATTCTAAAATACCGATCACCTCTGACCGGTCCGCTGGAACGCGCTGTTTTGATTTTAGCTCACTGCTGTTATCCGCGGCGATCTTCAGGGCTCCGCTTTAGGTCCAGTTTTATTTTCCATGTACACGTCCCTGTTTTAGTCATCAGATTATTCAGAAGCACGTCGTTTCTTTCTGTTCTTATTCGGATGACATGGCGATGATTTTCTCTCGAGACGCAACGCTCCTGACTGCTTGAAAAGCCTCGATGAATCTCAGCCACTGAAAAAGGGCGATTTATATGCAGCAGAGAGATTTCAGAGAGATTTCAGAGAGATTTCAGAGAGATTTCAGAGAGATTTCAGAGAGATTTCAGAGAGATTTCCTCACTCACTGGCTGATCAGAAGCGAACTATTACAATATCGCTAATTATTCCGCTTCTGTTCTGCAATAATGGAAATATAATGAACCGCATTTAAATTTATTACATGCCGTGTCACTTCCTGCTTTGATGATAATGATTTTGATGATAACAGCGGACATGTTTTCCGTCGCATCACCGGTTAATGTCGTACAGGTCGTAATGGTTTTCTCTGCTCTGTTTACGAGTGCCGTCACGACCTCCACTTGGTTTTGTGCAGAAACTGATTTTTTTATGATTTCGTGACTAACGCAGGTCCACTGTGGCCTCGTCCCCGAACCGCACGCCTGATTCACCACCAGCGCCCGAGTAGAATTTATTTATTTATTTATTTATTTATTTTTTATTATCTGTGCTTGTGTACACTGTCAGGAAAAAAGTGCACGTCGCTTTTTCATTTGAGACACATTTGAGACATTTAGTCTCCAAAAATATTAATTCAAAAAGAAAAAAAAGTCAAAAGTAAAAAAAAAATTTTCATCCACCTTCTTATTATGTTTCATGAACAGATTGTTTGTGGGATCATTAAAAAAAATTCATTTAAAATCTGAAATAAGAGGGAAAAAAAGTACTAGTTAGCACTAATGACTTGGCTGTAAGTGTAAATAATATTTAAATATTCATGTCTTTCATAGAGTCACAGATTTATAGTTAGTTCATTAATAATTGTATAAAGTGTTACATAAGTAGATAATAATAATAATAATAATAATAATATTAGGTGGTTAAGGTGTGATTAATAAAGTGTGACATTAGTGACAGGCCCTGAGATCCGGTTTATTGCGTATTTCTTCCTCCCTCGTGTCACAGATTGAAACTAACAGAATGTTATTTTTTTTTAACTTTCATTTTTGGCTGCGTTTCCTCTCAGGACTGTAGACACGCCTCCTGTTAAAGGTGCACTAAAGCTTCCTTTTGTGCAAAAAAAAAAAAAAAAATTTACTCATTTACTCTTTAATCAGTAACTGATTGTTATATTATATTACAAAACGTAATCCATGAACCACATTTACATTTTTCACCAGTTAATCTGACAAATGAGTGACGATGACGATGACGATGATGATGATGATGATGATGATGATGGCGAGGGCAGGCCCATGTCTCGTATTCTTCACACCACTGAAATCTGATTGCTCAGACACACAGACTCCGGTGGAATGAAGGATAGGAAGCATGGATGAGTGGATGCGCAGCGAGTCTGGGATACGACCTTCTGGAAAAAAGACAAAAAGATAAAATACTAAATAAAAACAAAAAGAGAAATTCCAGGTATAATGAATAGATATATTTAATTCCTGCACATTTATACAGATAATAACAGAATAATGGAATGTATTGGAAAATGGATTAAGTGCATGTCCACCAAGCAAGTGTGTGTGTGTGTGTGTGTGTGTGTGTGTGTGTGTGGAGAGGCAAGACGAGACGTGTCGTGCTTCAGTCGTGTAGCTGCAGGCAGAATTCAGCTTGAATACTCGTGTAGGTGCAAAACGTGTCGAGGCAGCTGCTTTACACTGAAAAGACTGTAACACACACACACACACTCAAACACACACACACACACACTCAAACACACACACACACACTCAAACACACACACTTACCCAGTAGAAGGGTGTTTGTGAAACTCTGAAGGTCTGAAAGTTTCCTCCTTGTTATTGTCTTTTTTTCCTTCTTCCTCACCTGATCTGTCGTCTTCACTCCTGCAAACACAACAACAGGTTTAAAACACAACAAACAACAACGACAGACAAACCAATAAACAACGGCAGAAAGCTTGCAGAGCGACGGCGTAGTTTCATCTGCCAGAAATTACACAATCCAAAAAAAGCAAAAAGGGGAAGAGGGGATGAGAAGACGAGAGGAAGTCTGCAATCTGTTAGTGAAGAAAGAGAAAGAAAGAAAGAAAGAAAACGGTAACAGAAATCCAGAGATGTGTTCACAGCTGACCTGAGGCGCGCCGTATCTCCTTACCTGTCTCAGGTACAAACCATTTAGCTGACTCCGTCCACCAATCACCTTGCAGCATTCTCCATAAACCCCGCCCCCTTTTCAACAGTACGCAGGCTCCACACCCTCTCAGGTGGGGTGTGTGTGTGTGTGTGTGTGTGTGTGTGTGTGTGTGTGTGTGTGTGTGTGTGTTGGGGGTGGTGGTGTTGCTGTGCTGTGGAATTTATACTGAAGTAAGATTTCAGGTCACGTATCAGGACACTTCCATGATGTATCTTTCTTTTTTTTTTCTTGGAAAAATAGTAATAAAAACTTGTGCAGTTGTCACTTTCACAACAGCTACAAGTGCGTAAAGATGTATAAAGTTAAAAAAACAACAAAAGAAAAAAAAAAGGTTCTTCAAGCACTCTTTAGATGGTTCAAGGTTCTTTTTGGAACTTTGCTGAAAAGAGAAACCTTCTGTTCCAGGGTTCTGCAGTAAGAAGCAGCGATGTTAAAGCTAATAATCTAAAACGCAACCCGAACACTAAATCATCTGGTCATGTTTAGCTAACAGCCTGCTAGCCGATAAGCTAATTAGCAGTTAGTGTATGATATTAGCATCAGGGAAACACGTATAACCACTAGCTCTGTGCTACAGATAGCGTAGCTATTTGACGTGAATCGACTCGTCGTCTGCTTGTTTTTAATAATTAACCACGGAAAACTTTTTAAATCTCAGCACACTGTGGATTCTGTGTCGTAGTGTTTTAAAAACGAATCGAACAATCCCCATGCTAATTACACCTACATGTTTTGTGTTTCTGCACTTCACCCTTTCACATTTTCATTTTTTAAAAATAATTAACTATGATAATAATAATGATTATTTTGTAAAATCTCGGCACACTGTTGTCGAGAAGGAGTCGGTGTTGAGTCTTTCTAATAGAGTTTATAAGATTGTTGTGGAAAAATTTAGGAGGAAGTTTAGCTCTTGAGTGCCTTTTTATCTGCTCTCCACCCTTCTCTTCCTCTCTTTTCTTCTCTGACTTGTGGCTGCGAGCTTGTCTGAACTCGCCGCTTCAGGAATGCGCTCTCTCTCTCTCTCTCTCTCTCTCTCTCTCTCTCTCTCTCTCTCTCAGATGCAGAGCTGCGGAGGAAAATCAGGTGTTGCCTAATTTGGGGGGAAAAAGGAAAGGCATGTAGCGTGCACTATGTAGTCCCATAAACCTGTTTAACCCTGTGTGTGTGTGTGTGTGTGTGTGTGTGTGTGTGTTGCTTTTACAGCACTAATGGTGCACTATTCGGACGGGATTAGTCTTCCGGATGCGTGCGTGTTCGGTAACGCAGTCGGAGGACGTGTGTAGGAATTCTGATCGATTGACACGTGATAAGTGATCTGTGTATAAATCACAGAAATGGGCGTGTCTTCACCATGTGCACGTCTACTACACACACCTCATTTTAATACAGAATGTTTGTAGGGGGGCGTGGCCACGCGTGATCATTAGTAGGTCACATGACCACAACATGTGCGTATATAGTTTCACATGTGCTAGGGACTCGGTTACTTACCCATAACCCCCCGCAGTGTCCCTTCTCTGAGGCTTTTAAACCTTTTTTTTTTTTTTTTTTTATTGTTCTGAGCTTTAAACCCAGACCCGGTTTTGTTTTTATTTCGATATAAAAGATTGAAGGCGCTTCCTGGAGTGTTTTTATCCTGAAGAGAAAGCACGAAACCTGTTTTCCCACAGAATATAACGTAACGTCAGTTCAGACAGGACGCATATCGCCTTATTTTTTGAAGCTAAAATACGGCGTAATCTTTCCAGATGTGTGCACGTGCAGTCCGTTAAAAAAATACTCCATTAATAATTCCATTACACGCCTCCTCAGTTAGAGGAGTAAAACTAACCCAGTCCGAATGGGGCTTTATACACGATGCTACTGTTAGCATGTGGGGATCCTCAGGGCTCCAGTTTAGGGCCAGTTTTATTCCCGATTTATGTTCCTATTTAGGTCAGATTTCTGTTGTTTATGCTAATGTGACGCAAATCTATTCTTCACCGCTCCTTTAAGAGCCTCAGCAGTTGCCTCACTGATCTTGGAAAGTGGATGTGTAACGATTCTTTGTGTGGTGTTTCCTGATTTGTTAAGTTAAAAGTTAAAAACGCTGACAGAGAGAGAGAGAGAGAGAGAGAGAGAGAGATTACATTGCTCTTCACAGCACTGGATCCTGGTTCATTTCTTAATCTTATTGTTAGTTCGGCTCTTATCGGGCGAGTTTCCTTTCACGTTGCACAATCCTTAAAACCCCGATGACTTTTTAACCAAACCCGCTTTTCTGACTCTCCCTCTGTCTCGGAGTGAATCACTGGCGTTATGGCGGTTCCCGCCCCGAGCCTCAGGAACAGCCGTCCCACTGACACACGGCATGTTGCTGCTTCTCTTTTCCTTTTTAAGTCAAAACTGAAATCCTGTCTTTTCTCTCATTAGCATGCAGAAACACCTGAACGTGAGGCATGTTTATTCGTGTATTGGCTCAAAATTGGCTCTTATCAATAAAATGTTCCTATTATATCTACAGTACGATGCTGCACTGCCTTATGGATCCCACAGGTTTGTTTTTTCAGGCCTGTCGCAGGTTACACCCACATTCCTTTTTTTTTTTTTTTTTAATTATCGGAGTATGATTTTTTTTGCGAATACTTACATGAAAAATAGAGATACGTTTGAATTATTTATTCTCTTCCAAATCTATGGAAGATGCCTGATTGCACACATATACAGGGGATATTAAAAGTTTACACACCCCTCTTTTAAAACTGCAGGTTTTTGTGATGTAAAAAAAAAAAAAGAAAACAAAGAAAATGAAACAACTTCCAGTAACGTAAGTTGCGTAAGTATGTACCCCCCTTAACTAACACTTTGTTCAATCACCTTTTGCTGGTAATTCAGCACTCAGTGGTTTCGGGTAACTAACGTAGCACATCTTCATTCAGCAATGTTATTCCACTCTTCCTTGCAAAAATGCTCCAGGTTTATCACACAAAACATTAACCTATTGATCTTCTTCCTCTTCTTCTTTTTCTACTGAAGCTGTTCCTTTGTTGCCTTGGATTTGTGTTTTGGGTCGTTATCGTGCTGGAAGGTGAAATTTTTTCTTCATCTTCAGCTGTCTAAAGAATCCTGCAGGTTTTTGCCAACTTACATTGTATTTGGAGCGATCCATGATTCCATCTATCTTGACTAGATCCTCAGTCCCAGCTGAAAAGAAGCAGCTCCATAGCATGGTGCTCCCACCACCATGCTTCACCGTAGGTGTGGTGTTCTTCGGGTGATAAGCTGCCTTGTTTTTGTGCCGAACATATCTTTTAGAAATATGCCCAAAAGGTTCTACCTTGATCTGATCAGACCAGAACACATTTGACCACATGGTTTGGGGTGATTTAGTTGAGCTTGGATGTTTTTGGGGCTTCCGTCTAGCCGCCCTACCCCACAGCCCAGACATGTGAAGAATACGAGAGATTGTTGTCACATGCAGGGAGTGACCAGCACCTGTCAGATGTTCCTGCAGCTCCTTTAATGTTGCTGTAGGTCCCTCAGCAGCCTCCCTGATAACTTTTCTTCTCATCCTTTCGTCAGTTTCGGAGGGATGTCCTGCTCTTGGTGACGTCACTGTGGTGCTCCATTTTCTCCACTTGATGTTGATGGCCTTCACAGTGCTCCATGGTACATCTAATGTTTTGGATTTTCTATATACCCATCTCCTGATTAATACCTTTCCACAGTGAGATCCTGTACATGCTTTGTAAGCTCTTTGTGGAACATGGCTTCAGCAGTCGGATGAATCCAAGAAGAATGTGAAGAATCTCCTGCAGAAACAGCTGGTCTTTAATTGGAGTTAATCAGAAGCACTTCATCGATGACAGCTGTGTGATAATTACTTTTGTACATGAGTTTGAATGTGATCGGTTCGTTCTGAGCGCAGTCACATGACCCTGTAATTTTAATAGGAGTGTGTGTATACTGTAGTGTGTTTAGATAATTATTGTAGATGCGGGAAAAGTTTAACGAAGTACACAAATTGTTCTTGCACAGCTGATGAAGGATGTTCGTCCGAAACGTCCTGATTCTCTGGAAACGTTGTGTACTACTCTTAAAGGTGCATTAGGTAAGATCAGTTTTTTTTGTTTTTGTTCTTTTTTACTGTTAATCAGGTTTGACATTTCAGTGATTCCCGCCCATGTTCACGAAGCTCCGCCCCCCAGGATCGGTGTCTATAAAATGACTGACAGGAAGCGGCTCAAAACACGAACAAGCATTCCGGACCGGAAGTCTTCCAGAGTTTTCCAAATGGCTTGCTCAGCAACTTAATACACTTTTGCTGAGGTCACGGCTTGTTCTATTGCTGTTGTTGTTGTTTTTTTTTTTAAATCATGTTTTAAATATCTTTCAGGTTATATGTATAAATAAGGAATAAAAAAGAGACTACTGCTAGACTATTAAAAAATAGACCTTTAAGTTTTCCAACAGATATATAAAGATATATAAATGTGTAAATATAGTTTTAGTTTTTACAGACAACAAAACTCTGTGCTCTCTCTCTCTCTCTCTCTCTCTCTCTCTCTCTCCCACACACACGCCTCTTCGTGAACACGGACTCTCTCGTTTCCACGCTCATGTGGCGTCTCAAACATGACTTTAACACATGAAGAGATGTTTCTTCAAATAAAACATGCAGAAAAATATCACCCAGTCACCCCATTCTGCGCAGGAAACTCACTTTCAGAACATTTTACACGCCACACACACGGATAAAGAGTGACGGCATCCGAGGACCAGTTGATGAACTCGTTTTTCTGTGACGTTAGCAGCTGAATAATAGTTTACATTGTGCCTTTCAAAAACACAAAGGCCTTTACGTTGACAAACAACGAACTCTGTGTGATTGACAGACGGATAAATAAACGCGTGGGAGAGATGGGTGCAAAGGTGAAAAGTCGGAGTTTAAAACACAAAACTGATATTTTTGTACCTCAGTAACTCGCACGCTTGGTCAGATCATTCGCCATTCACCCGTGCTAATTACAAAAAGAACATTCTTCCAAAAACGAGTCATATTTCCGTCGCACGTTGTCTTTCAGATAAACACCACAGTGCACGTGGAGAGAATCAGGATGCTTGCCAGTGTGTGTCATTCACAAAGCTCTCGCTAGCTAGATAGCTAGCTAAGTTATCTTTTTCTCAATTGTTCTTTAAGCGTCACGGGTTTGTGCTCCTTTGCTATGTAGCTTCACATGAGTATCATTTGCTCAGTAATTTGCTTTCACTCACTAGTTAGCTTTTTACCCATTAGGTTATCTTATGCTTACTAGCATAGCTTTGCTTGTATGTGTTCACTACAGTAACTTTTGCTTGCTAGTTATTGCTCGCAAGTTTCCTTGCTAGCTTTTGCTCAGGAGTTTACTTTCTCTTGCTAGTTTCTCACTTATTGTTTGGCTTTCTTTTGCTAGTTAGTGTTACCTGCCATTTTTTATGTTTTTATGTTGTTTTTTTTTTTTTTTGTGCTAGGTTAGTTTTCTTGCACCCCCTCCCCCCAAGATTAGCATTCTCTCCCCAGATTAGCTTTCTCAGCTTTCGCTAGTTCTGAATAACTTGTTATTATTATCATGAAACCCGTTTCTAGTGAAGCAGCAATTCATCGTGTATGAAATAAAATGAACGTCGAGGCCTTTCATGGAGGTGGAGTTGATTATTTTAACTGCATTTTTACTTCCTGTTGTGTGTTCAGAGGAACGTTGGATGAATTTAGCTGAAAGTGGAAATGAATAATCATGAGCGTAATCATCAGCGTAAAGTTTACATGATTATTAAATCTGTTTACACTTTATTCTCACTGAAGGCTCTAGTGATCTTTCAGGCTCTTCATAGGTGTGGGAGAGAGAGAGAGAGAGAGAGAGAGAGAGAGAGAGACATGACCTGTCTGAGCATGCATTAATCTCACACACACACACACACACACACACACACACACACACACACACACACACACTTGATTATAATCAGATGAGTAATGCTGCTGTGTGCATCGTAAATGTTTTGTGTTTGTTTTTTCTGTTGCTCATGTTTTTATTTTCTGTTTTCCTCTTCAGCGCCTTGGCGTTTGGTCTGTTTTCTGTTTTCTGTTTCTTACTAAAACGTCAGACATTTTCCCGAAACATCGCACAGAATCTGTTATAACGAGACGCTTTCGACAGTGGCTGTTTAATTTCCGAGGGTTTGTTCAGTGTGTGTTCTCGGTGACGGAGGGACCGTGGTTTTAGGTTCGGAGAGCGGTTTCCGAACGTTACGAAGAACACGCAGGAACCTTCGCGCTGAAAAGTCGGTTTCGTAAAGTTTGTCTGGTTGTTCTGAGAGAATGCTAATTACAAAAACATGTCTGCGACGCTTGTAGAACCTTTATGTAATCTTTGTCTATCTGGGAAGATCGTGTGAGCGAAATTCTAATAACGCCGTGGATCGGATCGTTAATATCCTGCAGCGGATGTTTGTAGAACATTGCAGGAACAATGTTATGTCTGGAACATTACCTTTAGCATAACCATTAAAAAAATAAAAAAAAGCTAAATTATATACTGTATTTCTAATTACAGTGAATTCTATCAAACTCTAGCTTTTGGGACACGGCTTTAAATAAATAAATAAATAAATAAGCGTGTGTGCGCGCGTGTGTGTGTGTGTGTGTGTGTGTGTGTGTGTGTGTGTTTTATCCTGAAGCATGACACTGCAACTCTGAGGAAAAGGAAACCCTTTTATTTCACAGCAAAAAGCATGAAAAAGAATAAAATAAAAATAAAATTATTAGGCATTAGTACTTGTTAATATTTCACGACACTTTCTGATATTTGTTATATTTAAATCTCTGCTGTTGCAGAACATTGTATATAAATATACAGTGGATATAAAAAGTCTACACACCCCTGTTAAAGTGCCAGGCTTCTGTGATGTAAAAAAATGAGACCAAGATAAATAATTTCAGAACTTTTCCCACCTGAAATGTGACCTTTAACCTGTACGACTCATCTGAAAAACAAACTGAAATCTTTTAGGTTGGGCGAGTAAAAATAAAAAACTAAATAACGTGGTTGCGTAAGTGTGCATAAGTGTGCACACCCTTAAACTAATACTTCGTTGAAGCAGCTTTTGATGTTATTGCAGCACTCAGTGTTTTTGGGTTTGAGTCTATCAGCGTGGTGCATCGTGACTTGGCGATATTCGCTCACTCTTCCCTGCAGAAACGCTCCAAATCTGTCGGATCGCGAGGGCGTCTCCTGAGCACCGCCCTCTTCACATCACCCCGCAGGTCTCCAATCGGGTTCAGGTCTGGGCTCCGGCTGGGCCATTCCACAACTTTAATCTTCTTCTGGTGAAGCCATTCTTATGTTGATTTGAATGTGTGCTTTG
>CM074993.1:719242-739182 GCA_037576825.1 Pangasius krempfi
CGTCATGCTGGAGCAGGTTTGGGCCTCTGAGTTCCAGTGAAGGGAAACTGTAAAGCTACAGCACACAGAGACGTTCTATACAATTCTGTGCTTCAAACTTGTAATAGCTTTAATTAAAGAAATTACTGAAACTGTAGTTTTTATATAATGGCAGTGTTGTCATGCGTTTTCAGCAAAAACTTGATATGTATCATTTATTGTGACAACAACCACAAGTATCATTTCAACGATATCGATGATAATTTTGCTGTTTCATCCAGCTCCTGTCCAGTGCCTGATTGTCTGATTGTTTCTTTCTCTCCTCTCAGGCCCATGATGTGACCACCAAAGAGAAGGTTTTACCCCAGTCCACCCGTAGAAGGAGAACAGAACGACAGCTCCAGTCTTTGCCTGTGAAATTGACCTCATATCTCTGAGAATGGAAGAACACGAAGACGCTGGACTTTACTGTCCTAAGAGAAAACTTCCGTTTCTCATTTGCTTGTCTTCCATCTTCTTGTCTGTGTGTTCCTGTCAGACCCTTAGCATCTTCCAGTCTGAGAGGTCTGAATGGAGCCTGAGTCACCTGGCTGTCCACCAGTCGAGTGGCGCGGTGTACGTGGGAGGAGTCAACCGCGTGTACAAGCTCTCGTCCGATCTGGCGCCGCTGGTCACGCACAACACCGGGCCGGAGCTAGACAACCAGGCGTGTTATCCTCCGCTGATCATGCAGCCGTGCTCCGAGCCTCTCGCCAGAACCGACAACGTCAACAAGCTCCTGCTTGTGGACGATCTGCACAACCGCCTGCTGGCATGCGGGAGCCTCTACCAGGGCGTGTGCAAGATCCTGAGACTGGATGATCTGTTCATCTTGGCCGAACCATCGCACAAAAAGGAGCACTATTTCTCCAGTGTGAACCAGACTGGCGGAATGAGCGGCGTGATCGTGAGCCGAGATCGAGGCCGAGACCGCGAGAGAGACGCCACTCTGTACATCGGCACGTCCGTTGGCGGCAAACAGGACTACTTCCCGACCATCTCGAGCCGCAAGCTGCCTAAAGACCCCGAATCGGCGGCCATGTTGGACTATGAGCTTCACACCGACTTTGTTTCATCGCTAGTCAAGATTCCGTCTGATACGTTAGCTCTGGTTACGCACTTCGACATCGACTACGTGTACGGTTTTTCAAGCGGCAGCTTCGTGTACTTCCTGACCGTGCAGCCGGAGACGGAGACGCCCGGAGAGCTCTTTTACACGTCGCGTGTGGTTCGGCTCTGCAAAGGCGACGATAAGTTCCACTCGTACGTCTCCCTGCCGGTGGGCTGCGTGAAGAACAGAGTAGAGTACCGTCTGCTCCAGGCGGCGTTTCTGGCTAAAGCCGGGAGCGTCATGGCCGCCGCGCTGAACATCACCGAACGAGACGACGTGCTCTTCGCCGTCTTCTCCAAAGGACAGAAGCAGTACCGGAGACCATCGGACGACTCGACGCTCTGCATTTTCACCATCCAGGATATTAACGCGCGGATCAAAGAGAGGCTGAGGTCGTGCTATCAGGGGGAAGGAAACCTGGAGCTGCACTGGCTTCTGGGAAAAGACGTTCAGTGCACAAAAGCGGTATGTGTTTCGATCATCGGGAAGAGTTTAGAAAAAAAAATTGAAACGTACACAATGTTTCCTTTACTGCCAAAATATAGTCCAGTTTATGTGATGTTCAGCAGGAGGACAAACCTGCAGAGGAAGTCAATAAACGTTTTATAAAATTGTACAAACATCGCGTTAGTGATGCAGCTTTCTCTGCTCGGCGCTGTGCCTTCAGGACTGATGATGATTTTCACACAAAAACAAGTCAGTAGTTGGTTGTTCTGGTTTCTGATTGGCTGACAGGTGCGTCACTTTTTAATGTCGTGACAACACTTCCATAGACGCCAAAAATATCAAACCAGTCAAATCAATGCAACCGATAAACAGATCAGCACTTCCTGTTTTCTCGCCTCGTTGTCCAGGAACCTCCTGAAATACCAGCTGAAACATTGCTGTGGGCTGCAGCTTCGTGTTAACAGTGTGTGTGTGTGTGTGTGCGTGTGTGTGTGTGTGTGCGTGTGTGTGTGTGTGTGTGTGTGTGTGTGTGTGTGTGTGCTACTCGCTGGCATTTCGAGTCATCATGTACAGCACAACACCAATCCCGCACGTACTCAATTCTGCGTGTGCAGTGACATTTCCACTCGGAACCTAAATGTCCGGCTCACTCGAGCGTCCAGACCCGAGGTCAGATCCGACTTTTTTATCCGTCCAGCATCGGAGCTACAGAACCACGAACATAATTTATTCCTAAACACTTCACACGGTTCCTCTGACAGCGTGACGTAACACGAGCGTCGTCTCTCTTTCACAGTCGCGGCACTGATGAGCGACTAGCTAACGAGCGCTCTGGAAAAAACTTCATGTTCTTCTTTTTATTCTTCATCATCATGGTGGTGATCATTATCTTCTTCTCTGTTCTTCTTTTGTCTGTAATTCTTCTTTTCACTCATTTAGCTTCTTCTTCACCTTCTCAGCCTATTCCATCCCATCTATTTTCTCTTTCTTTTCTTTCTGATTTCTTCTTTCTTTAATTTCTTTTGTTCTTCTTCTTCTAACTGTCCTTCTTTAATCACTAGATGTTTCAAACCAGATTATCACTCATCCTCTTCTTCTTCTTCTTCTTCTTTATTTTCTTTATTTTCTTTGTTGTTGTTCTTTCACTTTTCTTTTTCTTCCTGATTTTCTTTCTTTTTTTTTTTGATTCTTTTTTTATGTTGTCTTATTTCTGGTCTCTATTTTTTCTACTTTGTTTTCTTTTTATTTTGTTTCTCTTCACTATTCAGCGTCACCTTCGCGTCCTCTTCTTTTTCTTCTTCTAAATGTTTATCTTTTTTCTTTTTCTTCCTTTTCATTTTAGTACCTTATTTTCTCCTTCACTTTATTTTTCTTTTTTCTTTCATTGGCTCTTTGTTTTTCTGTTATTCTTGTGTTTTATTTTCAGTTCTCTTGCTGTTCTGTTCTGAATCACATCCTCTTTATCTTCTCTATTTTTAACTTCTTTTTTGTTAGTAGTATTGAAATGTCTTTTCCAGTGTTTCCAGTCTAATCTCTCTCTCTCTCTCTCTCTCTCTTCAGCCGGTGCCTATAGGAGATGGTTTCTGTGGTTTGGACATTAATCAGCCTCTCGGTGGTTCGGAGCTCGTTTCGGGTCTCGCTGTTTACACCGAGACATCAGAGCGTCTCACCGCCGTGTCTGCGTACGTGTACGACGGCTACAGCGTGGCGTTCCTCGGCACCCGATCCGGAAACATCCGTAAGGTCAGGAGTATGTCAACAACCTGGATTTGTGTGTGTGTGTGTGTGTGTGGGTGTGTGTGTAATGCCAGAGCTTAACTGACCCAGAACTAACAAAACATGGCCATGAAAAGTCATTAGTGGATTTTTTGCTCTTGGTCACAGAGCGTGGTCAGTACACACACACACACACACACACACACACACACACACACGCACACACACACCAATATGCCAGGTCAAAGGTCACACGGAACCCCTCTTTCTGTCTGAAAAGTCCATTAAGGCTCGTCCATCCTGCCACGTACGATAGCAGTCCAAGTTCCACGTGCACGTGAATATTCATGAGCTCAGAATTTCTGACTGCAGAACTGAGCGTCTGATGTCTGGAGTCAGACCCGACTGCATAATCTGTCTCCTTAAGGGCTAATCTGTTAGCATTCCTGGCACTCGGTTGAAATGTTAATGTGTTAATGTGTATAAACACACTCACACACTCCGGAAAGCGAGTTAGCGGCATGTTTTCATTAAAAGCGGCTCGGTGTAAAGTTTCTGAGGCCGCTGTTTGTTCCACACGACCCCAGGAATTTCACCGGCTTCCTTTATTTCACAATAATAATAAAGAGATCTGCGTGGGAAAACTGTCCAGAGCGCGCGGGAGGAAGTGGGAACTTTGTACAGCCGAGACTGCAGTCCCAGGTATTGTTTTGTGAATGTGTGTGTATATTATATATCAGGAGATGGAGACAGAACACACACACACACACACACACACACACACACACACACACACACACACAATCGACAAGCAGTGCCTGTGTTACTCTGCGTCCACGCTAGCGAGTGACACAGCGGCAGGAGTCCGTTCGTTTTCTCCGTACACTTGAAATGAGATTTCCTCAAATCTATGCAGTTGTACGATAAAGAAGCGTCAAATCCAAACGATCGTCTCGGATCCCATGGCGCGTATGTGAGGTCCGACGTTTCTTCAGTTCCCCGCTCACAACTTTAGTTCCTACCTGCAGTTAGTTCCCTTTTACTGTCTGACACACAGGAAAATGGAAGAAACGCTTATAAGCGTGGTTTCATCTTCTCCTGTCACGTACGATCTCTCATTAAACGTGTACAGAGACGTTACGACTGAAAATACAGCTTGAAAGGAAGTAGCAGAGATCGTTGGTTCTTCCGGCAAGTGACCTAATATATAAGTAGCCAGTATGAAGCCGAGCACATAAAGTAAATCAAACAACTGGTCTTCTAAATGAGGAACTGATATTTATTTATTTATTTATTTATTTATTAATATAACTCATAAACAACAAACTACAAGCAAAGTAGAGTTAGAGCTGTGCATCAGGACTGAAGATAAAGTCTGATACGGAGTGTTTATTGGAATGTGATGGATGTTCACTTGTTAAATAGTGTGCTGTTCTCTCTCACACACACACACACACACACACACAGAGAGAGAGAGAGAGAGAGAGAGAGAGAGAGAGAGAGCGAGAGAGAGTGTTTATGTCTATACAGATTTCTGTAAGGTCAAAGTTTAAGATTTTCTCTGTCGTGATTTTCTCAAGTGTGCCATATGTTACAGTACTGCTGTTATGCTTTACACACACACACACACACACACACACACACACACACACACACACACACATATGTGAATGCCCAGTGGAATTGTGGGTAATCTGTAATCGGAGAGAGCTTGATAAAGGGACGTTTTCTGTTTCTTTGTGTGGGAACAAGCACAGAGGAGGATGAGGAAAACTCCCGGGAGAGAATTAGCCATGTTTTACTGATACCGCACAAGATTAATTAGCCTTTAGCTAATGAAGGTCTGAGCGGCTGTGTTCCAAATCGAGTTTTACGATCACTGAATGCAGCCTCGCTGAAGATCACAGGCTGTGCTCCAAATCGATGTCAGCAGCTGCTGCTTCATTACAAGGTTTAGGACTTAACCCTAGAAAACTGGCCTTTTCTCCTCTCCTCTTAATCTAGTGTTCTTGTGCGGGAGAGCTGGCGGAAGATAAGGCTGTTGTTACGCAGCGGGCGTGTGCTGTACATCCTGCACTTTCATTCTCCACCGGCTCAGCAATCAGCAAATGTTTATTAACAAGCTTATAATCAAGGAACGTGATCCAAAATATTAAACTAATCACCATGTTTTATGTTAACAGTAATTTATTAAACGCACATAACACCTAACGTAGCTGTTTATTAGCCCGAGTTAACATTCTTTCTTTCTTTCTTTCTTTCTTTCTTTCTTTCTTTCTTTCTTTCTTTCTAATGAATTAATGAAATCCGTGTTTTGTTTCTTCTCATGAGATTTTCTCTGTCTCTCTCTCTGTCTGTCTCTCTCTCTCTCTCTCTTTCTTTCTCTGTCTGTCTCTCTCTGTCTGTCTCTCTCTCTCTCTCTCTTTCTGTCTGTCTCTCTCTGTCTGTCTCTCTTTCTGTCTCTCTCTGTCTGTCTCTCTGTCTGTCTCTCTCTGTCTGTCTCTCTGTCTCTCTGTCTGTCTCTCTCTCTCTCTCTCTCTCTCTGTCTCTCTCTGTCTCTCTCTCTCTCTCTCTGTCTGTCTCTCTCTCTGTGTGTCTGGTGTGGGGTCAGAGGGGTTGTTTTTAAAATGTAAATACACTGAACTAATGCATTGCAGGCATCTTATCTCTCTCTCTGTTTCTCTCTCTCTCTGTTTCTCTCTCTCTCTGTCTCTCTCTCTCTCTGTTTCTCTCTCTCTCTATCTCTCTCTCAGGTGCGTGTAGATGGTGTGTCTGCGCTCCTCTATGAGACGGTGAAAGTGATGAAGGATGGAAGTTCTGTTCTTCCTGACATGGCCTTTTCCCCTGACCACCACCACCTCTACACCATGAGCCGCACACAGGTGTGTGTGTGTGTGAGTGCGTGTGTCTGTGTGTGAGTGCGTGTGTGTGAGTGCGTGTGTGTGTGCGTGTGTGTGTGCGTGTGTCTGTGTGTGAGTGCGTGCAGGTTTTCTTTTCAGTCCACACTGCCTTAAATTTTAGTCTTGGCTTTGGTGTGCATCATCCTGTCTTCCTGAAGCAGCTGAACTTGAGCTCGACTGCAGCCTAAACCTGCTGTTACATTAAAGTGTACAAAACAGTAAAAATGTAAACACTCGTAGAAATCAGTTCACAGGTTTACTGTATAAGAGTTTAAGAGTGTAGTAGTTAGAACACACACACACACACACACACACACACACACACACACACACACACACACACAGATCAGGGCTGACAGCAGACATACGCTCGTCTCCTCCTGCACTCACGTCAGATCTGGTTCAATCCAGAATCTCCGGCGCTGAGTGATGGAGTGAAGGAGAAGCGTCCATCATTTATGGATAAAGAGTGACTCGTCCTCTCCTCAAGGAGAACAGCGGGATTGAGGGGTGAAGGGATGGAGAGATGGAGGGATAAACTGGTCACTCACTGCCAGATATTTATCTGCCTTCTAATCTATCTCTCTTTCCATCTCAGCGTTTCTGTCGTTCTCTCTGTCTCTTTATCTCTCTCATACATCATGTGCAGTATTTTTGTAGTTAGTGTGCATGTGTGTGTGCGTGTGTGTGCGTGCGTGTGTGTGTGTGTGCATGTGTGTGTGTTGTTTGTTCACATCCTGTAAACAATAGAGAGATTGAGAAAGAGAGGAAGAGAGAGAAGAATAAACAGAGAGAATGATGCAGAAAAACAGGAAAAAAGCAAGGGACAAAGAGCGAAAGAGAAGAACTAGAGGGCTGAGAAGAAAGAACAAAGAACAGGGAGAAAGATTAAAAACAATTAAACAGGAGGAGGAGGAAGAAGAGAAAATAATATAGG
Organism: Pangasius krempfi; assembly: GCA_037576825.1. Taxonomy (NCBI): domain Eukaryota; kingdom Metazoa; phylum Chordata; class Actinopteri; order Siluriformes; family Pangasiidae; genus Pangasius; species Pangasius krempfi. The sequence goes on from CM074993.1 coordinate 726,372, forward strand.
GATGTGATAAAAGAAAAGGTGAAAGAAAGAGAAATGGAAAAAAGAAGTGAAGGACAAAGAGAAAAGATGAAAAAAAAAATAGGGAGAAAGAATGAGACAAACAGAGAGAAAGCGAGAAAGGGGTGAGGAGGAGGGGTGGCGAGAAAAAAGAGTGACACGGAGAGAAAGAAAGATTGAGAGAGAGAGACAAAACGAGGGAGACACTGTAAACACACACACACAGAGTACACACACACACACAGAGTACACACAGAGTACACACACACACACACACACAGAGTACACACACACACACACACACACAGAGTACACACACACACACACACACACACACACAGAGTACACAGCTCTGCTTCACTGGTGAATATATTGCAGTCTGCTTGAGGTTGCATCATATTGATGTGTGTCTCTGTAAAGTGTGTGTGTGTGTGTGTGTGTGTGTGTGTGTGTGTGTGTGTGTGTGTATTAAGCCTTGTAATGCTAATGAGACTCCTCTCACATGCACCTGAGTGTGTGTACATTTTTCAGCTTTCATCCACCGGCATCATTGCCACACACACACACACACACACACACACACACACACACACACACTCTACTTTACACTATAAAGGCTTTCAAAGCAGAATAATCTTACCTAAGTGTGTGTGTGTGTGTGTGTGTGTGCGCTGTACTGGACTTCCTGTATATTTATCACAGCACCAGCAGTAAACACAGCAGCACCTCTTACCTGTAAATGAGTTCCACTATCCCCATGCATTAGCTTCTGATCAGTCAGCGTACAGATATATTCACTTATTAAATCTCTAGCACTGACTCTCAGCTCAGTGTTCTGAGGTCGTTCATCACTCAGCACGTTTACACATCGCTCGCAACGAACGACGAACGTGGAGGCGTTCGTGCTTTTTCCATTTTCTAGCTTGAACGCGAATTACATAGTTCTGAATTCCCACTTCGGAGTTAAGTTGAACGCAGCGTAATTCCTTGTTCTAGATAAAAGCCTCATCAGTAGAAGTAGGAGAAGTAAAAGCTCGGCCTCAAAAAAGGTCTGATGGCGTTCGGTCTCAATCTGGACTCGGTCTCGCTTACATTTGGACTTGAGCCCCTGAAGGCTTGGTCTTGTCTCGATCACAGTGTGGTCGAGGACATGGTCCTGGTCCTTGTCTTGGTCCTGGTCCTGGACTTGGTCCTTGTCTTGGTCTTGGTCCTGGTCCTGGACTTGGTCCTGGTCTTGGTCTTGGTCCTGGTCCTGGTCCTGGACTTGGTCTTGGTCCTGGTCTTGGTCCTGGTCTTGGTCCTGGTCCTGGTCCTGGTCTTGGTCCTGGTCTTGGTCCTGGTCCTGGTCTTGGTCCTGGTCTTGGTCCTGGTCCTGGTCCTGGTCCTGGTCTTGGTCCTGGTCCTGGACTTGGCAGTGGTGGGACTGACTACAGCTCTGCGTCTTGGGCTCCTATCTGTGAGGTTTCTGTCCGGCTAATAATTGCAGGATGGCGGAATGTTTTCTGTATGTTATGGTTCTGGAAATTTATGGTTCTAGTTTCTGAAAATGTTTCTACATGAAATAACATTAACTACATTAAATGAACATTCAAAAGATTAAATGAAAGAACACTGTTCTTGGGCGTTTTTTTCTAGCTATCAGATTGCCGCTGTCTCTCCCAGGAACGTTTTTTTTTTTTTTTTTTTTTTTTTTTTTTTTTTTTTTTTTTTTTTTTTTTTTTTTTTTTTTTTTTTTTTTTTTTTTGATTTTGGTTGATTTTGGTTGATTTTAAAAGACAAACCCCCCAAAAAAGGGGGACTTGTTGTGCAGGTCTTTGTGGATTTGTGGAAAAGGCCTTGTCTCTCATGTGTGAGGTTGTTGGTTCAAGTCTGGCGTCTGGCGTGTGGTGTGGTGTGCTGTTGTGGGGTTTGGTAGAAGACAGATGGTAGGTAAGTTGGGCTGCTGTGGGGGTTAAGGGGGTTGGAGAGGAGGGGCGGCTGGGGAGAAGGGTGGGGAGATGGAGAAGTTCCAAAACCTAAATCCCTGTTACAAGGCTCCATAACCACCTCTTCTCATTTTGCACCTTCTTGGAGCCCCACCTTCATTCATCCCTCCCTATCTATCTCTCACACCTCTCCTACTGAACTCACATGTCATGCCACCCTCATATCCCAGCCACCTGCCTGGTACTTGAACCAGCAACCTCCGCACCCTGAGGCACCGCTCATCCAGTTGAGCTACAGGATCTCATACCAACAGCTCTTCTTATAGAACTTTTCACTTTTGTCTTTTGCATCTTCCTGCTGAAATGAGCAAAAGCTCAGACTCGAACCAGTGATCTCTAACATCAGAGTCTATGATGGTAACCACTGTGTCACCAGAGGATGAAGAAGAGAGCTTGCTTATTGGACTTTTGACTTACGAATGACAGACCTGAATGCAAATCCTCTTTGAGCTCCCACAGGGCGCGTTTCATCACTTCTCACCAAGCTGAAGCTGTGAGTGAAGCCCAACACCAACGCCAACAAACCCCAGTGCTTGTTTAGTGTGTTGTGGAATTGATAGGTTTCTTTATTCAATCGTTTATTTGAGTTGCCTGATATTTTTACGTCCAGTCATATACCATCATATAATTATCTATCGTTATCTTCCATTACTTTTCCCAGCACGCGTTCAAGAAACATTTCTCACGTCCATTTACTTCATAAAACAGCTATGACTTCAGTAATCCAGTTCCTCAAGGTTCATCTTCTAATCAAAATACAGTTCCAGTCTCAGACCAACAGAGCTGGTCCAGTTAATCCAATCAGGTTATTATGAGAATGTGTTGGAGCTGGTGGGTTTGTGGTATCAGCCTTGCCTCATGTACCTGAGGTTTCTGGTTTAAATCTTACTCTGACTGAGGGGTTTGTTTGGAGCAGTGTGATGGTAGAAGGTTTTGGAACTGACTAGTCTGGGTGGTAGGAAAACGAAAAACTGGAAAAGAAAGTGTCACCATAACACACTTTGTTTATCTTTCCATCTCTCAGGGGTAGCTCCCTAGATACAACTCCACCTTCTGCTCCACTCTTGTCATCCAATGATCTTGCACCACATGGGAAGGTAGCTTCTCCACCTTTAACAGCCATATTCCTGAGATCTGGCTAGGGTTTGACCTGGCAACCTCAGAACCTAGAAGCAAATCCCTTCCAATTAAGCCACAGGCCCTCACAAAGCACATGGCTTTTTTTGAACTCTAATTGTTTAACTATTTTTTATTCTGAAACTCACAAAAGCACAGATTTGAACCTGCGTGTAACATGAGGAGCTGTGGTGTTTACCACTCCGCTACAGAACAAGAAGATGAGTAGCTACACATCAAACTTGTGTTGCAGCTTACAAACGGCTGAGAAGTGTGCACCAGAACACACACACACACACACACACACACACACACACACACACACACACACACACACAAAAATGCTGGAGCGTTGACATCTCACCTGGGAGTCTTTCCTCTAATCAATACTTACCTTTCTTGCAGTCTGACAAAGTTTTTGCGAGGTTGCTCGTTCTACTCTGACCTTGTCTCTGTTAGGATCAAGCTGTGAGATGTTTAACGGAGAAGTGTGTGAAGGAGGTGGAGTAGGAAGGAGCGTGAGGTGGATACGGATAAAGGTACTGAAGGTTTATGCTCATTTCTCCCCAGAGCAGGAAGGCATTGTGCAGCTACCAGAACGTTACGTTTCCATCTCAGGTTGTTCCCCAGCACAACTCCAAAGATCTAGCTGGGATTCGACCTTCTTAACCCAGACGCGAAACTCATCTTAGTGACGGGACAACGCAAGCTGGACGTTTTCATTCTCAGATGTTTTTTTAAAATCTTAAACTAATAATCAAAATTGCGACCTGTATCGGTGATGATAACCACTCCACCACAGAAATGCAGCCACAGCGACCCGTGAACATTTGTGTTTTTTCTACCAGATGATGTGATCCGATTTCATCCTGGAGGTCTACACGGGCAGCCCACCACACAGAATTCCCACTGTAGAGACGTCACCCAATAAAAGATTGGGTTTAATATTTATTCATGCAGACATGAGGATTCAGGGTAGAATCAGTCACACTGTCTTAATACTGTTTGTACACTTTTCTGGACGGAAGCTTCAGAATGATGAAGGTTGCAATCCGATTGGCTCTCTGCGCTTCCGCGTATTCACGCTTCACAAACGTTTGAGTTCTGTTATCTTTATTATCTTAAAATACACAGAAATAAATAACACTCGGTTCAAATGACGTTTATTTCTGCGGCAAACGTTATAGTGAAGCATCAGCTCTGCATCATATAAACCGCTGAACAGACAATACAAAAGCAAAACACAAAACAGTGTATAAGCACAATTAAATGTAAAAGTCAAATAAGAAAGGAAATGTGATTGAAAAAAGAAAGAATGTAAAGCAGATAAATGAAATTATTAGATGAAATCAATCAAGAAGCAAATAGAATGTGAATCAATAAATCTGTGTGAGAGATTCGATCATCATTACACTGCATTACCGTGTTTCAAACATCGCTTCAACCCCAGGCTCGCCAGGTAGCTGTCTTGCCTTTTATTTTCTCCTGCTATAGATGTTTCGATCCTCCGCTCTCATAACAATCTGTACAATATTCACCATTCTGTAATAATTACATCTCTGACAAATGAAACTGCATAGTTCATGACGATGTTGTCCACATGTAACCTTCTTCCATCACGCCTAACGCTCCTCACCGGCTGCACAGGCCGTAAATCGCTAAGACGCCTCGTATCGCTGTAAGATAATCAATTCTTTTTTTTATCAGTGAAATGAGATAGTTATTGTGATGCTGATGATTTCTGAAAGATACAGACTGTAGTTCAAGAAGCACAAGTTTCTAATCTCACTGAACATTTCGTGAGTGTAAGACGCACCTCCCTAAACTCCGTCTGCTTAGAAAAGAAAGGAATGAAATCACAGGTCCTGTTGATGTGGCAGATATTTTTCTTGACCTGACGCCTTTTAGACTTTTATACGGAGTAGTTCGCTATATACGTAACATTTATCCAATCACTGTCACTGCAGTGATGCTGACTCCTCCTCCTTTTCCATCCCTTTCGGCTGGCTAGGTCTCTAACCTCCTGGCTAATTCAGGTGTTTCCAATGTAGCTAGATTTTACTGTTAAATAAAATAAAATAAAAATTAGTGTCTGGAGAAGGTAGCGGCTTAAAACCTTTATGTATGAGTGAGAGAAAATGAGGAATGCAGAACCGGAGCACAGTTTAGAGTTTAACTCTTTAGCTGCCACCCCGCATGCGCTCTCTTTATACACCTCGTCAGTCTAATGCGCGATTAATTGTTATGAATAATGTATACAGGAGCTATAACAGCTTATAAATAATAAATACACGCCTCGGGATTTAGAGAATCTCCTCATGTGGTATACGGAGGGAGGAATAAAGAGGTGTTAGTGTTTACTTTCACTTACATCAATGTCTCCGTGTGCGGGTGTGTGTTTACAGTGTTTATGGCACCTGCTTTAATTGTCGTCTCATTTATATTCTCACTGTCTGGCCTCTGATGGAAAATCGTAACAGCAAACACTCACACACACACACACTGCTGTGAGTACTGATGAATTAAATAAGTTAAATTGAAGATATGAGTGTGTTTATTTCTCTGGAGTGCGTCTGATTTGTTTTTTGATTTTTCTCCCCTTTAAAAGCGTTTGGTTAATGGAACGCAGCGCAGCGCACCAGAGAGAAAATGGAGGAGAAAATAAAGTAAACAATGAAAAGTGGAAGGAGATAGAAATCCATTTTGGGAAGAATGAAGGATAATCCACCGGGCAAGCGAGGATGAGGGGGGAGGGAGAGGGGAGGGAGTTCACTTTCACTATCGGCCTTAATCCGCTTTTCATTCAATATAGCTTACATCAGGAAATTACATCAGAGAGAGAGAGAGAGAGAGGGAGAGAGAGAGGGGGAGAGAGAGAGGGAGAGAGAGAGAGGGAGAGGGAGAGGGAGAGAGAGACAGAGAGAGAGAAAGGGAGAGAGAGAGAGAGAGAGGGAGAGAGGGAGAGGGACAGAGAGACAGAGAGAGAGAGAGAGAGAGAGAGAGAGGGAGAGAGAGAGAGAGAGAGAGAGAGAGAGAGAGAGAGACAGAGTAAAATAGGGAACAAGAAAGATAAAATGATTTAATGTTTTCATGCAGCTCACTTTCTACTAAGACTAATAACGTGTAATCGTTGATGTGGTGAAGTTTTCTGTAAGGAGATGTTTATGTAACATTTATGGAAGGAGTCTCCAGTGTCAGAACTTCAGATCTCCAGGACAGAGGAGTTTACGCTTCTTTGCGGTTTCTCAATAACATGACAAGCTGCGTTTCTTTTGTTTTACTACCTTCAAGAGAGAGAAAAGCGAGAGGCTGGTGAGCGAACGACATAAAGGAGAACAGTGACTAACTTGATTCATGAGCTGGTTTTAATAAATAATAATTGTAATCGTTGATAAATCGCTGTGGTACAAGAGGAATAAAACACATGGAGATGCTGTGCTGTTAGAGGAAACTAATCAGCTTGGGGTGGTAACAGTAACTCCTCTTCACTGATTATTTCACTATAACTGCACGACACACACTGGGTTGTTACTGAATAAATGTGTCATCACAGAAAAAAACACTGACCTTAGCTAGTCATTACAGCACTAATCACCACAGTCACGTCTAAAAGTCTCTGTTTTTTAGTCAAATTTCCATTTTCACGTCTCTGTATGAAAAATCCGTTCAAAAGACTTTATAGATTCAGCTGATCTACACTACACTAAGTTATTAAATCTAATTCTAGACTAATTTCATGGAGGAATAGTAGTCTTGTTCTATTGGCAGATAAATTTACTAAGTTTAAGCATTTATTTCTAGAAATAAAAAAATGATCTGTCAAAAGAATAAGAAAATTTAAAGCATGAAATATCTAAAAGCATCTAAAAACAATCTGTATAATCTTATATTTGATTTAAGATAATCTCATCATAAGACATTTGCCCATATTCATATGTTTACTTGCAGTTATTTCACATATTTATTACTTATTAAAAATGAGAAATGTTGACTTGGTGTAAATGTATAATCAAGACTGCAGTTAGGACACAGTTCATGTGTTGACTTTTCTAGCTATATATGTTGGTGAAAGTAACGTTTAAAAACAGCCGTACAGATATCCAGCTTAACAGTGTCTCTTCTAATATATCTTATATACCTTAAATGTCTTAAAACCATATTTCATATTTTTTAATCAGTACCTTTCAGTTCAGTCAGTAAGTTTTTACTGATGTAATTCTTTTTTTCATACTCTTTAATCACCAGTGGAGGTCCTGTGTGCCGTTAGTGAACATTAGTATGCACTCTGTCTGTTCTGTGTAATGAGGTTGGGAAGTGTTTAGCGTTCGAGTCGAGGTCAGTCGCCGTGATTGCGGTCGTCAGTGTCTGCTCAGATAAAACACACCTCGGCCCATTGATCGCGCGTATCGATCCGCCGTTACATCATCCACCAGAGTCGAGATTAGAAACGAGGCTGAGTTCTGTGATTGGAGTGACTTCATTACTTGTCTGTATTGTGGTGTGGGTGTGTGTGTTTGATTATATCTCTGTTTACCTGTGTGTGTGTGTGTGTGTGTGTGTAGGTGGTCCAGATGCCGGTGGAACACTGTGGGCAGTACAGCCGGTGTGAGGAGTGTTTAAGCTCAGGAGATCCACACTGCGGCTGGTGTGTCCTCCACAACAAGTGAGTCTGTCCACACACACACACACACACACACACACACACACACACACACACACACACACTCACGCTCACATCTTTTAAAACCATAAACCTCACTGTAACTCCAAAAGTACCAGTTATGATGTATTTTTTAGGTATTCTATTTGTACAGGTAAAAATCTCTTTAGTACAATTTGGATCACCAGACAAGATCATCGTATTGTGATCCATAGTAAAAAATGAAAACAGGAAAATGGCGGCGCAGGGAAGAGTCAGGATGAAGCAGAGTAGAGTCAGGGAATGGTGGAGTCAGGATGGGGCAGGGTGGAGTCAGGGAATGGTGGAGTCAGGACGGGGCAGGGTGGAGTCAGGGAATGGTGGAGTCAGGATGGGGCAGGGTGGAGTCAGGGAATGGTGGAGTCAGTGGAGTCAGGATGGGGCGGGTTGGAATTGGTGGGGCAGGACAGGGGATGGCGTGGGCATTGATAGGGTGGAGTCGGACAGGGCAGGGCGGAGTCAGGATGGGGCAGGGCGGAGTCAGGACAGTGCAGGGCGGAGTCAGGATGGGGCAGGGCGGAGTCAGGACAGTGCAGGGCGGAGTCAGGATGGGGCAGGGCGGAGTCAGGACAGTGCAGGGCGGAGTCAAGATGGAACCCGGAATAAGGACCAGACCAGGAACTGGAAAAGCCAAAAAACCCTCAAATTGGTACCGCAGTTTTAACGCATACAACATATACACATGAAACTGAGGTAGTAATGAGAAACAGCTGTGACTAATTAACTGCCATGGCAACCAAGAAACAGAACAGGAAACACAGACCATTTAAGGAAAGCGAAGGGGAAAACGGGACAGAGGGAGTGCGGCGAGTCGACAGAGACAGAATCTGGGTAGATGTGCTTGAGTTTGAGAAAACAATTTTTAGAAAACCTTTCAGAAACACATCTGTGATGTCCCTCGTCTCAGAAAAACTCGTTTACTCCTGACAGAACGTCACCAGCAGTGAGCTGCAGAGAAACCAGAAAGCTAATTAAACACACACACGTACACACACACACACACACGCACACACACACACCCCCCTAAGCTCAGCTGATGGTTCTCTCTCTGTTTCTTCATGGTGTCATTGTGATTCTTCACCTGTTTGCCTATTTCTTTCCCAACATTTCCCAAATGCTCGTCTGGCATTTACTCGGAGTTGTGTTAATATTTCCTCATCAATTCCCCGTCGTCTCTGCTCTGGGATCAGACTGGTGTCAGAGAGATCAGACTGGTGTCAGAGAGATCAGACTGGTGTCAGGGAGATCAGACTGGTGTCAGGGAGATCAGACTGGTGTCATCAGGGTGGAGAGAGAACACCGGCTGATGGTCAACACCACAAATCTATCATCCAGGTTCAGGGAAACTGAAATACGCAGCTGGGATCAGAAATGCAGCTAGAGACCTCGCAAGGAAACACGCGCGCGCGTGTGTGTGTGTGTGTGTGTGTGTGTGTGTGTGTGTGTTTGTGTGTGTGTGTGTGTGTAATGGACACAGCTTTGGATCAGTCTTCAATTTAGGTCCAGAAGATTTTGGATCCTAAACTGGAAGTGCAGGAGAAGGATCTCATTTTCATATTTCTGAAAACTTCGTTCTTATGAACGGTCCACGTGGGAACGCAGAAACGATTTAAAAAAGTGCAGTGATAGTACTTCATAAACTGTTACATCAAACACCTCAAGAATAACATTAAGAGCTGCTTATGGAGCGTTAGAGAAGGAGAAATGATAAACAATAAGGAAAAATAACCAACATGAGGAGTCATCTATGTTCTGATGATGAAACTGTTGCTTAAAGTTCTGCTTGTACACAAAGTGTTGAAAGAAAAAAAAAAGTCTGTGTTCTCAGAGCGGTTTGTAACGCCGGGGCGGTGGATTCAGGAGCGGCGCCGATGTAATCATACAAAAAGTGAAATTAAAGTGAAATGAACTTGACAACTTGATCAGCAGCCGTGATACGTCGAGTCCTAGCGCATTCATCGCACACGCAACGCCACGTTTTCGAAAGTGCACAGGGCCGCAGTCTGACCTTCTCAACTCTGAATTCCATCATTTCCTCGTCATTAACTCTGTAAAACACGACACGCTCCATGATTCAGCTCTGATGATCCAGACGCGAGCAGCAGGGGGTTTATTAAAGTCTCGACCCTCTCATAACCTCACGGCGGCCATTTTAGCTCCAAACCCGTACAGCACTCAGTCCTGAGGAGATGTAGAGGACGTTTCTCACTCTCTCTCTCACTCACTTTCACTTCATCTCTCTTTTTCTGTCTGTCTCACCTCCTCTTTCATTTCTAATCATCTCTTTTTACTGTCTCCCTTTTGTTTTTCGATTTTACACACTTCCACTGTTGTCTGCTAAAATATTTTGTCTCTCTTTCCCACTCTTTCTGTCTCTTTTTTATTTTTATTCATCTCTCTCCCCTTCACTTTCTTTTATAAGGCAGTGCTCAGTTCCTGGCTCCTGAGACTCTGTTTATATGATGTAATAATTACACTTCAGTTTATGTGTGTGTGTGTGTGTGTGTGTGTGTGTGTGTAAGAACAAGCTCTGGCTGGTCGTACAGGTGGGAACCATGGCAACCACTCACCCAGCTGCGCTATAATTTGTTGGCTTTAAGATTTCCACTGTGTGAATGACACTGAGCTGAGAGAGTGGTGTGTGTGTGGTGTGTGTGCACTCCAACAGACACACACACACACACACACACACACACACACACGCATACACGTCGTCTCCCTTCTGTCTCTCAGGTGTGTGAGGAGGGACTGGTGCGAGCGCTCAGACGAACCTTTCCGATTCGCTGACGAAATCGGGCGGTGTGTAAAAGTCTCCGCCCACCCAGACAGCATCGCCATGTCAGAGCACGCCGTCCCGGTGAGTCCGCGTGTTACATCATTGTTACATCACCATTACATCATCATTAAATCGTCACTCACCCTTTAACATCCCTCACCCTTTAACCTATTAACTCTGTGTATGAATTTATACAAATAGTTTTAATGAATTAAAGTTAAATTGATTGTCAGTCATTCAGTTAAATTCGAGACTCATTGAGATGAGTGATTATTATTATTGTAGCTGCTGCTGGAGGTCAGTAACGTTCCTGACCTCTCCTCTGGGGTCACCTGCTCCTTTGGGAGCCTGGCAGAGGTCGAAGGTCATGTCAGTGGGAACAGCATCATGTGTCTGTCTCCGACCGCCCGGGACGTCCCGCTGATCCCCGCTGACCGAGGTGAGAGATGGAAAACGACACGATGAAGAGAGAAACGGAGTGTTGATGGTGTCCCTCTCTACGTCTGTCTGTCTGGTTGTTTGTCTGTCTTTGTCTCCTGCTTTGGCTCGCTATCCGTGTCCATGTTGCCTACTATTTATCTGTCTTTCTCTCTCTCTCTCTCTGTCTCTCTTTCTCTTTCTTTCTCTCTATCCCTGTCTCTGTCTCTCATTCTTTCTGTCTCTCTCTTGCTGTCTCTTTTTCTCTTTCGTTCTCTCTCTCCCTGTCTCCTGCTCTTTCTCTTTCTCTCGCTGTCTGTCTTTCTCTTTCTTTCACTCACTCGCTGCCTCTGTCTCCTGCTCTCTCTCTCTCTCTCTCTCTCTCTGTACCTCAGACTGGTCAGGTGTGGAGTTAAAGGTCGTTTCTAAGGAGACGGGTCACATGGTGGTGAGCACAGAACTGAAGTTCTACAACTGCAGCACACACACCATGTGAGTGTTTCTGCTCCGACGTCTTTGTTCTTCTCTTCATGCTCCGTATGTTCTACACGCTGTTCCCTGGGACACAGTGATGAATGAATGTGTGTGTGAGTGTGAGAGTGTGTGTGAGTGTGAGAGAGAGTGTGTGTGTGTGTGTGTGTTGTAACGTACTTAATAATTCACTATAAACAGTTTCCCTTCCCTGCTGTCATTCTGTGTTTGCTGTAGAGCTATCACACTTTCATCATCACAATACTGTATTTAACTACAGAAATGGTGTGTGTGTGTGTGTGTGTGTGTGTGTGTGTGTGTGTGTGTGTGTGTAGGTGTTTGTCATGTGTGAGTAGTGCATTCCAGTGTCACTGGTGTAAATACAGAAACACCTGCACACATGACCCGAACAGCTGCTCCTTCCTCGAGGGACACGTCAATGCATCAGAGGTACGCTCACGCACACACACACACACACACACGCATGCACGCACACACACGCACGCACACACACACACACACACACACACACACACACACACACACTCTGAGTAACACAATAAGAGCTCTTATTAAAGGGTACTGTAGTGTGTGTGTGTTGTAGCATTTAGGAAAATGTCTTGATAAATTCTTCAGGATATACCTGACCTGATCCTGACATTGCTGAACTCTGACCTTTGACCTCTGTGCTGCAGTTGTGTCCTCAGCTCGTGCGCTCGGGGGAGCTGGTGATCGCGGCGGGAGACGTGAAGCCGATCACGCTGAAGGCCCGGAACCTTCCACAGCCTCAGTCGGGTCAGAGAGGCTACGAGTGTGTGTTGCACATCCAGGGAGTGACACACAGAGTGACGGCGCTGCGCTTCAACAGCACCAGTGTACAGTGTCAGAACCGCTCGGTCAGAGAACACACACACACACACACACACACACACACACACATATACACACACACACACATATACACACATACGTATACTTACACACACACAAACACACACTCAAAGAGAGAGACAGCCTTAGAGAACTGTATTCAGTGTATGTGCCATTCACCTAAAGATAAAAATGGCAATTTCTTAACTTTCTCTGTCTCTCTTCATCTCTCTCTCTCTCTCTCTCTCTCTCTCTTCATCTCTCTCTCTCTCTGCAGTACGTGTATGAGGGGATGAAGGTCAGTGAGCTGGCAGTCGATCTGTCCATCGTGTGGAACAACAACTTCATCATCGACAACCCTGCGAGAATTAAAGGTAATGAAACTCTCTCTCTCTCACTCTTTCACACACACACACACACACACACACACACACACACACACACACACACACACACACAAACAAACACACACACACACAC
>CM074993.1:762591-778218 GCA_037576825.1 Pangasius krempfi
CACACACATATACACACACACACACACACACACACACACACACACACACACACACACACACACACACACACACACACTCAGTTTCCATGTGCACTCTCTCTCTCTCTCTCTCTCTCTCTCTCTCAGCAATGTGTGCATTTGTGTGTGTGTGTGTTTGTGTGAGTTTGTGTGTGTATGTGAGTTTGTGTGTGTGTGTGTGTGTGTGTGTGTGTGGCAGATGGATGGACAGATTGTTCGGCGCGATCATTAATTTGAACAAAGAACGCCAGCCAACTTCATTTCGATTAGCGAAGCAGACTGTTCATCATCTGCTGTTCATTATAGTTTTTGTAAAAAATCGTTTTTAATAAAAGCATTTTTGATTTTTTTAATGTGTTTTTTTTGTTCCTTTTCTGGCCCGACAATGAGTCCTGGAGTAGATGGACAAATAAAGTCAAGTCCTTAACGGAGAGCTGGATGATTTCATGTGTTATCTAATGCTAACACAAGACTTCCTTCGTTATCATTAATTCTTATTAATCGGGAATCCCTTGTTTAGCACAGACACGGTTCTGCCGTCCCGCGGTGTGAGAAACTTTACAGTTCACCGCTTTAGACTCCAGCGCAAGCACAGAGCTGTTAAAGTGATTATTCATCCAGACAAAAATCTCATCTCCAGAGTCCTCCTTTTACCAAATGTAGTCCATCAGCCACCAGACATGCTGAGTGTGTGAAGTGACGTTCGCTTTTTTAGTTCTGCACTGAAGCTACAAAGCTAATGTAGCTAACAGCTAATAGAGGTGTACTGCATAGCCTCCAGTTTAGCATGGCGCAGGGTGCAAGTGCAAAAACTCAACCTGGGGTTTATTAAAGCCGTCCATGAATTGTTGATAGACATCCAAGTGTGGGTCCAAGAAACAAATTAGAATTATGCAAAGTCTTAAGACAGGGAAAACAGGCGAGGATGAGCACACACGGAACTGGGACCAGAAAGCAAGGCTTGGACTTAGCGACAGGAAGGACTTCGCGAGGATACTACGATTAAATCCAGGCGGAGCGTAGAGCTGTTAAAGGAGCTGACGGTGTAAAAGCGAGCAGGAAACGCCAGGGTCTAACCTCAGCACGCCGACGAGCGTCGCGACTCCAGTCAAACTAGAAACGACGCACAACTAAAAGCTGAAGGACTCAGAACCGAGCCTGAAGTCGAACAGAGCCGCGAGTCATTCGGCTTACAGCGTGGCGAAGAGAACTTCATCTCGGGGTCGCGGGTGACGAGGGGCAGCTGGTTTAATCCCCAGCTCCGGGGGCTGATAGATTATTGATGACAGTGAAGGACAAACCTGCTTCAATTATTTAAAGTGGAGGTGATTGTTATGGGATAGAGATGAATTTTGCATGCGCCCACACTCCTCTCTTACTGTGTGTGTGTGTGTGTGTGTGTGTGTGTGTGGCTTAGAGTAGGTCAGGGATCCTGGAGTATGAGTGTTTTAAAATCTAGATCACAGAGCGTGTGTGTCTGTGTGTGAATTTTAGGTTATTCACGTGAGTCACAACTGCTTTAAAAGTGTGTGTGTGTGTGTGTGTGTGTGTGTGTGTGTGTGTGTGTGTGTGTGTTACAGAATGGCGTCAGGGCCGCACAGCGCGTGTAGTCCTACAGGACGAGGACATCACCACTAAAATTGAAAACGACTGGAAGAGACTCAACACACTTGTGCACTATCAGGTCATCTTCACTCACTGATGCTAACACGGCTAACGACTAACGACATAAATAACGCTGAGGAGTCCATAATGCTAACTGGTTACTGTTAACCTAGCAAGCGACAGCTAACACAGGCGGAGTCTTAATCACAGTCTAAATCAAGTGAGCTTATTAGAATATTAGGCCACGCCCAATAGAGCAGTCTAAAGTGGGTCTACTCCATAAACTCAGCTGCTGTTCGAACGTCTTCTTTTAAATCTCATCCTGTTTTATTCGTTCAAACTTTGCTACATGTTTAATATAAAGCTCAGGTTTGGTTATTATAGAAACGGTTGGCAGAAGCTACACAGTTTTCCCGGCCACACAGCATTCGGGCTCACGTTATTATCCGGTTACAAAATTCACTCTGAACCTTCAGCAGTTTATAGATATGTGTGTGTGTGTGTGTGTGTGTGTGTGTGTGTGTGTGTGTGTGTGTGTAGGTGTCTGATCGCTGTGTGGTGGCTCTGGTACCTAAGCAGATGTCCTCCTACAACATCTCGACGTCGGCCAGCTTCCCGCGGAGCTTCAGCCGATACGGTGAGTCTCTGATGCTCCTCTGGTCCTGCAGGAGAAACACGCAGCTAAACCACATGACAAAAAAAACTCAGCCTTAATGATCACCGTTTCTTTCTGTTTAATCCAAAGTTTGCACAATTTCTCTCTCTCTCTCTCTCTCTCTCTCGTTCTCTCGTTCTCTCGTTCTCTCTCACACACACACACACACACACACACACACACACACACACACACACACACACACACACACACACTCTTTAACCCTGTGTAATAACCCTGTGTCAGTGTGCTGAGGGTCACAGATGAGTGAAGATCAATCTTCACACCCACAGAGGAACAAACAGGAAACAGCTCATTCGAGTTAAAAATCTACAACAGCCTTAGAGCTAAAGCCACTGAACATCTCTCTCTCTCTCTCTCTCACACACACTCTCACACACACACACACACACACACACACACACACACACACACACACACACACACACACACACCAACATCCTGAAATACCCCAAGCTAAAATATCCTTCACATATAAATGATAATCTGCAGCACAAATCCCACCGTGCTCTGTTTAAATAAACAAAAAAGGCTTTAAAATCATCATACAGCAAAAAGCCGGATTTCTGAACGAGCACTTCAAGTCTTTTAGGAACTTTAGTGATCTGTTCATTCAGTCTGATTTGATCCTGCTTTCTCTGAAAGGTGTTTCATTGAGCCAAGGAACCTACTGAAAGTCAAACTTTTCTCATCGTAACGTGGGAAATTCAGAAATCTGAAGTAGTCCACTTCTGTTCATTCTTCAGCAGTGTATCATCGAGCTGTATGAACGCTCCACTTTGCGCTGTCGCTGATGCAACACAGTTCTCAAAGAACTCAGGACTGTTTTTGTGAATTTTGAATCCTTCACTAAAAACGCCAACTGCACGTGCACGTAAAATGTATAATTAATAGCACACTTCAGCTTGGAAGTAGGAAGGCACGCTGCTGCAGTGAACACGCTGTGCTTGTTGCCATGGGAACCACGATGTGAGAGGAACCCATGACACTCAGGACCAGCACGGCCAATCGCTGAGGACTGTAGAAACGTGAGAATTTTTGTCTATGTCTATGTCTATAGTATCACGTTAAATCAGATGAGCCTTTTCCACTGTCTCGCTTTATTCCGGAACCATCCCACGCTTTAATCCAGAACCATCCCACGCTTTAATCCAGAACCATCCCACGCTTTAATCCAGAACCATCCCACGCTTTAATCCAGAACCATCCCACGCTTTAATCCGGAACCATCCCACGCTTTAATCCAGAACCATCCCACGCTTTAATCCAGAACCATCTGATGTTTTAATCTGGAACCATCCTGCGATTTAATCCGGAACCATCCTGCAATTTAATCCAGAAACATCCCGCGCTTTAATCCGGAACCATCTTGTGCTTTAATCCGTAACCATCCCGCGCTTTAATCCGCAACCATCCCACGCTTTAATCCGGGACCATCCCGCGCTTTAATCTGGAATCTTGTGCTTTTCTATTGCAAAAAAAAAGCCACAGTTCTCATGTGCAAAAAAAAGTTCTGTTCCTGAATGTAAACGTCATGACAACATGATGCTCGAGCATCTCAAATTTTTACATGACGGCCGTTAAAATGTTATGTGAAAATCACACACACACACACACACACACACACACACACACACACACACACACACACACACATTCCCACCTAATGAGTAGTTCACGTACATGGAAGGGGAACCCATGCAGACTCGGGGAGAACCTGCACGGCACCGGGGTTCTGTGATGATAAAGTCACTGATATACAGCGAGGCCTTTGACGTAGAGCTGAAAGGGTTAATATTAACGTTAATATGTCGTGTGGAAGCAGAGGAAATGGAAATGAGAAATGAAAATCTGAAATGAAGCTTGTGAGTTCTGGGAAAAGTTCAGTGCAGAGCAGCTCTTTTGTTCATTGTGAGAAAGTGTGTGAGTTAATGAGTGTGAAAGAGTGCCGTGACCTTGCAGTGTGAATGAGAGGTTTCTGCAGAATGACCTGGTGTGATGAGCTGCTCAGTGTGGAGGGGCGAGAGTTCAACCTGTCTAATCTGCCGATGGAAGCAGAGGCTAATTAGGGAGTGAACTTCTGTGTGTGTGTGTGTGTGTGTGTGTGTGTGTGTACTGCATGTCCTGCTGTGTATATCATTAACCTCTTCATCTCTGCTGGCACACAGCCTGAGGATGAGACGCGCCGAGTTTCACACTTTCTACATAAACACACAAAGTACTTTACAAACTGAAACTAAAAGAAATGCTAATTAATGAATTGGTATAAAAATGCTGTGAATAAAAAACAGTCTTTTTAGCCTTTGGTCACTTTTTTAAAACCCTTTTAGACCAAAGACCAGTAAAAAAGTCTGCAAAGGCTTTCTACATAAATATTTCTATCTCCATCTATCTGTTTATCTATCTGTCCGTCCGTCTCTATTTCACTGGTAACTTTTTACTTAATATTTGCTAGTTTGTTTTACACTCACACTGACTAGGTTGTGTGTAAACGTTGTGTAATCCAAACCGAACTAAATTCTCCCTCAGGTTCGACAGAAGTTTCAGAAAAGCTGCTTTTCTTTGTAATCGCGTGAAAAGTGAAAGTGCGCTCCTGACACAGCTCATCTGCGTGTCGTCACGCCCACAAAACTCCATAAAAGGTCAGAGTGCTCAGACGGCTGGGAGCACGAAATGAATGAGAGAAGGTGAATCAGGTGTGATTTAAGAAAGGAACAAGAAAAAAAGAAGAAACAGAAAAAAGATCTAAGCTGTTCCCAGGTGATCCTGCACACGGAGCACGTCACACGGAGAAACTGCTATTTTAAAATAGCTTCAAGTGTCTCGGCCGAGGTTCAGGGTGAAGAGATGATGGAGCGGCAAACGGAACTGATGTATAATCAGCTTTTATCCTCTGAAAAAATCATTCCGCTGTTTAAACATCCTTTCCCTCTTAAGCGCGACCTTAATCTTCCGCCAGCTGAGGCGTTTGTTTACGGCTAACGGCTACACAGACACACCGGCCGTCCTCTTTTATCATCCTTGAATGATTATGTAAAATATAATATATATATAAATAGATATAAAATGACTGGGTTTCACAAGTTGATCAAGTGGAGGATTACATCGATTAGACACGTAGATTCACACACACGGACATCAGGATACGAAGGTTTTTTCTGAAATTACGGGATTTTCATTAAACTTCTTGTGTAAATGCTCGTACAAAATATTTAGGCATAAATCTGTTTGCACCCAGCTTGATGAATGAGGCCCAATGTTTAAATGTTCTTTAGTAAAGCAGCTCTTAGGGAGTCTGTTTCTCTGGATTCACAATGAGTCCGATTACTGTAATATTCCACTAAACGCTGAACATATGGGAGATTTTGGAGAGAAATTATTCACTAAAGCGAATTCACTCCCCAAAATCCCAGATACACAGTAGTGGTGTTAGAGGTCACTCTCTCTCTCTCTCTCTCTCTCCCTCTCCCTCTCTCTCTTTTAGACGCAGTCCTTCGCTCCGTGTCAGCGGGCAGTCCGGAGTTCTCACGCTCCCGTGTGCCGATGATCACGCCAGATCTGGAGAGCGGCGTTAAAGTTTGGCATCTGGTCAAAAACCACGAACACGGAGACCAAAAAGAAGCTGAGCGCGGCAGCAAGATGGTGTCTGAGATCTACCTGACCCGCCTTCTGGCCACCAAGGTCAAACACACACACACACACACACACACACACACACACACACACACACACACACACACACACACACACACACAGTGTACTGATTCCTAATGACCTGTTCTGTGTGTGTTCCTGCAGGGCACGTTGCAGAAGTTTGTGGACGATCTGTTCGAGACGCTCTTCAGCACAGTGAATCGGGGCAGCGCGCTCCCGCTCGCCATCAAATACATGTTCGACTTCCTGGACGAGCAGGCGGACAAACATGGCATCCACGACCCTGACGTCCGACACACGTGGAAGAGCAACTGGTGAGACATGACAAGAACCCTGAAAAAACAACAAAAAAAAAACAATACTTACATTAGACACTGATTTCATTACTGAAAATTATTATATATAACGTCGACATGTCATGAGGCACGCAGGAGATTATTATGACTAACGTAATTACTAATGACTGAAAGGTACTAATCATCAGAAACTCCTGTGATTAAGCCAATTACATTAAATGTTATCTTGTTATTTGTCGATTCACGTTTAACTCTTCTCATGCAGTCTTCCTCTGCGCTTCTGGGTGAACGTGATCAAAAACCCTCAGTTTGTGTTCGACATCCATAAGAGCAGCATTACGGATGCGTGTTTATCCGTAGTGGCTCAGACCTTCATGGACTCGTGCTCGACCTCGGAGCATCGACTCGGAAAAGACTCGCCTTCAAACAAACTCCTCTACGCTAAAGACATCCCGCACTATAAGAGCTGGGTGGAGCGGTGAGTGTGTGTGTCTGTAAGAAACACAGCTGACAAATTAAATCTAAAACTGTTAATGCTGTATGCTGTCATTGTCACATGCTTGAAGGAAGGAAGTCAAAAGAAGAATATTCATAGATTCAAAACTAGAAGTAGTACAAACCTGAGGCAGGTGTGCATAGTGAAGACAGAACTAGCCAATCAGGAGGAAGGACAGTCTCTGGCTGTGTTCTCTTCTGATCATGTGATCATGACTATACCCTACACCCTGCAGAGGCCATGTACGGTGTAGGCTATAGACTGTGAGAAATTTGAACGCTTCCTTTCTCTATCCGTTGAGAGAGACAGTTCTGAGTGCACTTTACGTAATTTGTAGCCTAGCTAGTGTTAGCTGCATTTAACATTTTATCAGGATGACTGATTGACTCGTAGCGAGCGTTTCCAGAGTGCAATCAGCTCACAATGCATAATTACAGTGCCTTATATTTCAAGTTTCCTCTGCAGCTCGTTCCTTCTGAGGAATAACAGCTCAAAGAATCTCGAGAGTAGATTGCCTTTGCCTTTGGAGTAAATAAAATATCTAATCAGTAAATAATCTGTATCCTATGTCCAACTTCAAAGTCATCCAAAAGCATTTATTTATAATTCCTCACTGTGCATCTCAGTGGGCTTTGGAACCAACCTCAGGTGTGTTTCTGTCTCGTTCTCAGGTACTACGCTGATATCAGCCGTCTGCCGTCCATCAGTGATCAGGACATGAACGCGTATTTGGCCGAGCAGGCACGTCTTCATTCGCACGAGTTTAACACACTCGGCGCCTTGCACGAGATCTACGCCTACGTCAGGAAGTACAGCCAGGAGGTACGATACCCCTCAGATCTGCCTCACACTCACTGTCATGTCTCTTGTGTTTAATGCTGATTGCAGCCTGATGCAAGATGGAGATATTAAAAAGAAAATAACGAGTAACAGTTTGTACTGATTTTGTACTGCACACTTGTCCAGCTAAAACATATCCTCTTAAAAACAAAGGGTTCTTTAAGCGTTCTAGGCTTCCCGAAAAAGAAAGGGTTCTTTCTGATAGGAAAAAAAAACTGTTGTTGGGTTCTAGATGAAACCTTCTGGGGACAACTGAAGAACCCATAGGCAGAGGAGACGATATGAGATCATTTAGATTCTGATCACTCAGACGCACATCACGTACGTACTGCACAGTGAGAAATGCAGAACCAGCTCGTGTCCTTACACCGTCCTCATCTCACGGCTGTGTGGTAAATGAGCTCCCATGAGATCCAACTCGCCTTGATCTTTACCCAACATTAAGTCCTCTCACTTTACACTGACAAAAACTTTGGTGCAGTACATGGATACAGTGAAAAGTCACCAGTTATCCAGACGTTGTGCTACAGACTGCACAGGAAAGACCAGTGTGAAGCGCATCAGAGACAAATCAAGCCTTTAGGTTTGCTGAGAACTTATTATGGAGACGCTTTTAGGAAGCCGGACGTAGTTCAGGGCTGAGAGTCAAACTCACAGTCTGGCTTGCTGTCAGAAACGTCCAGCTGTCTCGAGATGTCTGGGCTTGGGAGTTGCGCTGGAGAATTGCGTGATGTACAGTCCATATTTATTCGATTAGTTATGTTACATATGTCACATATTGCAGATGTGAAGACAGGACACAGTAACTCCTGCACTGCTGTTATGTATAATGTGCAATAAAAACACTGTGTTTCTGAAACTCATTCCGCTTCCCAAACCCAAAGGACTGGTTACCTTCATATTCATATCAGTTCATATAAACCAATATTGCAGGCTGGAAATTTGCCATTACATCATTATGGTATTAGTGCGATAATAACTCAGGACTTGCTTTGGATATGAAAGGGGAAAAAAATATGAATGTCTCATTATTGTCCTCTCCTGCCCTCTTGTGGCTGTGTGCAGATAGTGCAGTCTCTGAAGCAGGACGCGTTGGCCCAGAAACAAAGACTCGCCTACAAACTGGAGCAGCTCATGGCAGATATGGATCATGAGAGCTGATCTGAGATCTGAGATCCCAAAAAAACAAACAAAACAATTATCAACTGATCAACTGAGCGAGAACTGAACTGAGATCACAAGCTGGACAAGTCATGGTGCCATAACCTTCCAACTTGGTATGGAAGGTTTCAGTGCATCACGGTATCTGCTTACACCTTCACTTTTTTTTAAAAAACAGACTTTAAATACCATGAAACTAACTCTCTACCTAGCTTTTTGTGCTAGCATTTACCAGAATAGCCTAACGCATTAAACTAATGTTATAAGTGTTTTAGACTTCCATGCCACGGCTTCATGATTCCAAGCCACAGAACACACAGACTCTCCTATTCCTGCCTGAGCGGGAAAGACAGATAGAGGTTATTAGATAAACAGCGCCATCTACTGCATGAAGTGAGAAGCTCTGCACCGGTTCTCAATCTCTTTGAGCAAAAATGAGAACAGCGAAAAAAAAGAATGAAGGACAGAAAATTATAGCCTAGTCATTTAAATTTATTACATTCTTACACTCTCATGTACACATTTGCTAATAAAGGGGATGCAGAGGTTTTGGGTTTACATTATGCATGACAGAAATATGCTCGTATTTATTCTTCCAAGTTCATAAACCTTTTTCTTAGCTTCAGTGTGTGACTCGTGTCTGTAATGGATGTAAAACTGAGAGCTGAAGAAGTGTATGGATCCGGCTGAAGTCCACGACCTTCACAGCAGATCGATTTTAATTACACCAGTAAATAAGCTCTGTGTATATGGACCAAGGGTTTAACTAGGGCCAAAAGTCATGGCTTTTAAAATAAAATGCAGGTTTGTGTGTATGTGGGTGTGTGTTGTTTACATGTAAAAAAAAAACAAAACAAAAAAAGTGTCCATTATGACATGTCCTGTATCAAGAGAGTTTTGTGTGATTACTGGCTCGTACACTGGAAGTCCACGTCTGCCACGCTTTAGATTCATATCTTATACTTGAAATAAACACACATTAGTGCTGTTTGTTTTTCCCTCACTGTACTGATGAGCTTCCATTGTCTTTTTATACACGTCTTCCTTTTCTAACACGTGTGATGGTCTCGTGTCGTGTCCGTGCTGCTTGGTGGATGACGCATGCCAGATACGACGCTTTGGAACAAACCTGATTTGTAGGATGTCAAACGGAGCTGTATAAAAAAACACCAGTGTCATGTTCAGTCTTTTGATTATCATTCTGAAATGTTAAAACCTACTGGTTTGACTCCTGACATCATAATTCCGATTAATGTTGGTTTATTAGTTGTTACAATTTATTTACTATTTAACACTAAACATTTTATTGTGCTCTGTCATGTTTCACACGTTCTTATTTATTATTGTTGTTCTTATTCTCGTCTGGTTTCACGTCTTGTCCATGTGTTTGTTCATGGCAGAATGTTTGCAGTAAAACGTCAGTTCACACTATTATAATTTTTTTTATTTTATGAATTTAGTCCAAATGTGGCTGTACTGTATTTTATCTTCTTTGTTTTTTACAGCTCAGTATGATTGTGTATTTAAACTGTAAATAGTAAACATCCCTATTTTGCAATTATTCCCTTTTTACAGTTGTAATAAATTAATAAAATTAAATAAAATCAACTAATCAAAAATGTCAATATATATTAAGCCCTGACATTACTTTTGCCAACCGTTTACTGAACTGTAAATGTTACCCAACATTCGTTAATAACTCTATCTAATAACTATCCATTATTATCAAACGATCAAATTGTGCAGCCCACAGACCCGAACACAGAGGTTTTACCCTGAAGCCAGAGACATGAATAGAGCTGAAACGAAAAGAGAGCTAGAGAGCTTTTTCTGTATTTTACATACCAAGAGCTGAACACTTACAATTAATTTGTGTAAAACTGTCCATCACTGGCTCTGCTGGTGATTCAGATGGTGGATGATGGGAAGCTGAATCCTGTGAAGCAGTGAAAAATGTAGAACCTTCATGCATGTTTGTCCAATGCAATAATATCTAATCTGTTTGTTTGTGTGTGTGGCAGTTCAGCATTATTAATATTTTACTGGATGTACACATTGCTGATTGTGCGAAAGTGACCATAGTTTGCGAACAGTGATACTGTTAAACAGGTAAAGGTCTGCCTTCTCACACACCGACACATCCAAAACATTCAGGTTTATTTTTTTCTACACAAATACGCCCGTATTTATCCAACTTCATACCCCACCTTCACTTTAGCAAGCGACTCGCTGATGCTGCTTGACGTGTTTATTCTGTGGACAGTTGGATACGGAAAGGTAGTAGACATTTTATATTTAAAGTCTCTTGTATTAATTAATGGATATCACAGGGTTTAAAATGTAACTTAATAGTGTAATAAATCCCACACGGCTTGCTAAGGTTGTAGTAAGAGTGTTCTTTCAAGATTGTTTTTTTTTTTTAAGCCCCACAGAGTTAGATGGACAAGACAGGTCCCAGGTCCCAGCTCAGCAGCTCCTCCCATCAGTCTTTAACACTTGGCAATTTCTTCATTCGGTCTGTTAGAGAGCGAACATTCTGAGCCAAATCCTGGTAGGTGGCAATAAAGTCACGCACGAGTCCACTGTCACTTTTAATGCTGCTCAGTTTATCATGTCAAATTTAATTTGCTGGAACGATCTGAATCCCAAGAGTGTCCTCTCTCTCTCTCCGTTCAAAACCAAGGGCAGTGCGATTTACTGAGGCTTGTTATAATCACTTCTGGCTGTTCACATGTAAAACACAAGCCAGACATATCCCTGGCATTAGAAGTGGCATCCAGATGAAAGTCTGACCATAAATATCACCAGTTAACTCTCATTCCTGTCTGAGACTGGGACTATATATAGGACAGCGGACAATACTAATGAGCTAATGAGGAAGCATTATACATCCAGGAGTTGGTGTTTTGATTTCAACAAAGGATATTTAATTGATACAAGCAGCTGATAAATAAAGCCCGCAGTGGCTGTAACCTTTAAAGTCATAAAAACCAATGTATTAGCAGCAGGAACACATCCATTGGATATATTTAGCTCATTCTCACAGCACACTTGGAGGATATTTGGAGTGCCAAAATTTATGGACCAAGCTAGATGAACCTTAGTGCAACTATTTTGGTAATCTTGTCTCCAGCGCCTGCCAAACTCGGATTCAGTTGCACACGGTGTCCGTCTCATCTGTCCCTGTAACTAATACCTACGTTTCTTTGGATTATGCAGCTTTCCGTGGTCTTATCTGTGCCTCTGCGGTCCATTGTCTGTAGCATCGGTGTACATTCAGCACAACTTTATCACATGCTGTACGCACTGTCGTTATAATAAAGACTCATGGGGTAACACGCTATCACAATCAGTTCCTCATTCATTTTCTCACAATGAGGAAAGAGACGACTTTGCGACCATAAGAAAGCGACAGCTTAACAGCATGCTGTAATACAGTCAGTGTAGTAAACGCATTAGTCGCCAATGCACTGTACAGTTCGTCACGTAGGATTAATAAAGTACATATCACACGAGATAAAGAGACATATAACCGATTTATATGGAAATGAGTGAATCAGTGAGGAGAAAATTCTGAGAATACAAACGACAGCATATGGGGAGTGTATATAAAAGACACTTGTGCACAGGTAGGAAAAGACAACCGTTTATTATAGCACACAGCCAAGATGAGTTCATGATGGGGAAAACAAAGCATTGTTCTGATTCTGATTGTGTAAGAACATGCCATCTATATACACTATATACAGGATGACTGAAAAGTGTTAACACAACGCAAGGAGGTTTGGTTACCACTTAAAACCTCACTGCTTCAGAGGGTCTCAGGTTATGTGCTGTTACTGTCGACACATTTGTGGAAGACCTTGTGGTCTGCAGAGCCTGGATGCACTTTTCTGGTGATATTGTTTAATTGTGTCTCTGAGATCTTGCACATGGTCTAGTAGCATAAACACATTCATTTATCAAACCCCACAACCAGTAAGTGTTAACATTTTCTTAATCACTCTGTGTATCATGAGGTTTTTCTCTCAAATGTTCAGTTATTTATCATAATAAAATAACGTCACACTACAGACTTGTATAGTACTATGTTGCATCTATTCAAAGTATTTGAAGGAACAGTCTTTGATGAATTATTATTATTATTATTATTATTATTATTATTATTACTTACAGAATACCACTTCAGATCCTGGAAGTCATCTTTACTACCTGTAGAGAGAAGAAAGAAGAACAAACACAGAGAGTGTGAAAACTCATGCTGCTGTTTATCTGCAACGCTGTGCTGAAAACCTCAGTCCTGCCAAGCCAATTGAGTTTTATAGTAAACATTTATGTTGGTTATATGAGCTGCCACCTGTCAACAAGACCCTCGGGCTCTGGGGGCTGGAAAGTTGGCTGCTTTCATACGGTTTATTAATAAAAATGCTTGACTTGCGAGAGCCTTGCAACAGTATATCAGTGGCATCTGAGCTCTCCCCCAGGGCTAATCCACGGTTTCGCTTCAGGAAGTCATACGAGCTGCCTCTCTTATTAGATGGTATTTGTACTGGAGATTTTTTAACCATAGTTGGAGCAAAGCCTAGACGACAGTACAGAACATACTCTTTAAAAAAAAAAAAAAAAAAAAACAAGGAAAAGAAATCTTGATTTGGGGTTTGCAGATAGATGAACACATATTGCACAGTGAACTAAGACTGTGCTGGTGGTTCTGGAGAAAACATGTCATGTGTTGCTAAAAATAGATTTCACTGCACTCTACGGCTTTATTAACTTATGCTAATTACATTCCTACATAGACTCTAATACAACACTGTTCCTCCTAACATGATGTTTCATACATGTGCCTTTGTTAAATTGTGGATGTATGCTGGAGCAGTGGCAATGACGAAATATGTACATAATATTAAATATTAATCCTTGCCTAATGCTCAGTACTTGAATTAAAAGTGATCATCTGACTGTCGCACAGCTTAAGAATAAAAATGTGCATCTGGCACATTCCATGACACTGAATACCAGCGGCATTTGACAGCTCCTCCATTGCCAAGTTAGGCTTTGTTGTGCAAGTCCAACTCAGATCTCCAAGCTGAGCACTAGGAATGATAAGCAGTTCATTAGATTTATACTGAGCCAAAGGTTTTGGATAGTTACTACAGCCCCGAAATAAATGTGATATTAAAATTACATAGTAAATCATGTAATGAGATTAACACCTGAAATACTGTCATCGAGTCATTTACTGTCATTTACTGTCATTACTTCATGGATTATGGACTAAATAATTAATCTGATTACAGTTTTCTTTGACAATATTCTTACCTTAAAATCTTTTTTTCAACAGATCATTTGAATACTTATTTTATCAAAATTTCAGTCCTGTTAATTCACTGTTTACTAGGAACTCTGTCCTTCTTGCAAATACATGAATGGAATATTAAATTTATTATATATTGACACATTTGTGTTATTGACTATTGGTTAGCGACTGATGATAAAAATAACAACACAATGTGAAACATAAACATGTGATCATGGTTTAGCAGCTAAAACCCATGTCCAAATAAAGCAAGTCACTTATGCTGACTGAACAATTTGAACATATATATAAAGAGCAGTGCTGGACTTCCCTAAGGACATATAGCCACCCAGTGAAGGTGAGACTCATCTCCTAAAGCAGCCCCTACACTTAGCTATTGTAATTCATTCACTTTTAATTGAATTAATTTTAACATCAACATTCCTTAGCTGTTTTATTTTTCATTTTGTCTGTTTAACTGTTTATTAGCAGTAGCAATTTAGAGTCATTAATTGTTTGTTCATTGCAGAATCCAGCACTAGTCCTACAACTTTTTGGCCTGGGAAGAACACCACAGTAAGTTCTACAGGAAGCAGTTAGACATTTCTGGGTGTCTGCATTTATCCTCAGAGGGTCAGTAGGCTTGTTACAGGCTTCACACCTGATTCCACTTATTTAATAAACAGGTTTATGTCTATGACAGGTATGAAGTATTTATGAGATGTATTTGACTTGACTGAAAACCTGCAGCCACACCTGGCGTTTGAGGATGAGGTTGTAGACACCTGAAATGTACAGTCCTAAGAACTTGTTTGTAAAAGGCTTGATTTCTACAGACATCAGTGCAACTCAAAGTTGCTTCCTATTTTATTGTCATAAGTTCAGGAGTGTCAATCGAATGACGTAAACTTTATTTTGTTTTATCAGAAAAAACCCACCATGGGAGATGGTGAGATGGAATGCTTCGGCCCGGCGGCCGTCTACCTCCGGAAGCCGGAAAAGGAGAGGATTGAGGCTCAGAACAAACCGTTTGATGCCAAAAGCGCAGTGTATGTGACCAATGCTGCTGAGATGTACGTCAAGGGTACACTGAAGAGTAAAGAGGGTGGCAAAGCCACTGTCGAAACTCTGGACGGCAAAGTAAGTGACAAGATAACTGACACATCTAACAGTGTCAGGATCCTACTGTATATATATATGTATTTACTGTAAATATATATGTATTTACTGTTTACTCCTATATAACTAACCATGTGTGTTTTATTACTGTTATTTTATAGAGTGTCACAGTTAAGGAAGATGAAGTCCATCCCATGAACCCTCCCAAATTTGACAAAATTGAGGACATGGCCATGATGACCCACCTCAATGAACCTGCTGTGCTGTATAACCTCAAAGAGCGTTACGCAGCATGGATGATCTACGTAAGTTTAACAAAGAATCGCTCAATTATGATAGAGAAATATAAGAGAATGTGCTGACACGAACTGATTAAAATTTCTCTGGACTCTCCTTCAGACCTACTCAGGGTTGTTCTGCGTCACTGTGAACCCCTACAAGTGGCTCCCAGTGTACGACGCTG
>CM074993.1:822109-833111 GCA_037576825.1 Pangasius krempfi
ATGATCGATGTTGAGAGAGCCAATTCCCTGGCAGCCAACCTTGACAAGAAGCAGAGGAACTTTGACAAGGTGAACATCTGTTACTTGACCAAAAATACACAAGTTATTAAACTGGTACAAGCATAATGTTTACATGGTCCTATTAAATGTGACATTTAGGTCTTGGCAGAATGGAAGCAGAAGTATGAGGAAGGCCAGGCTGAACTGGAAGGAGCTCAGAAAGAGGCTCGCTCTCTCAGCACTGAACTCTTTAAGATGAAGAACTCATATGAGGAAGCTCTTGACCAGCTGGAGACTCTGAAAAGGGAGAACAAGAACCTCCAGCGTATGCTAAACAGAAATTCACATGTAATTTTGTAGTACTCTTAAAATGAAAAAAACAAACAAACAATAACTTCTCTCTTTTCTGCAGAGGAGATTTCTGACCTGACTGAACAGATTGGTGAGACTGGAAAGACCATCCATGAGCTGGAGAAGGCAAAGAAGACAGTGGAAACCGAGAAATCAGAAATCCAGACTGCTCTTGAAGAAGCTGAGGTAACTATGCATAACTGCAACAAGCAGAAATAACGTAAAACTGGATCTGCATTATGTTGTTCAACATTCAACATATTTCTTAAGGGAACACTTGAACATGAAGAGTCCAAGATCCTTCGTGTCCAGCTTGAGCTCAACCAGGTTAAGAGCGAGATTGACAGGAAACTGGCTGAGAAGGATGAGGAGATTGAGCAGATTAAGAGAAACAGCCAGAGGGTGACTGAGTCCATGCAGACCACCCTGGACTCTGAGGTTAGGAGCAGGAATGATGCTTTGAGGGTCAAGAAGAAGATGGAGGGAGATCTCAATGAGATGGAGATTCAGCTGAGCCATGCCAACCGCCAGGCTGCTGAGGCCCAGAAACAGCTCAGGAATGTCCAAGGACAGCTCAAGGTCTGCCTTAAGTTTTTTTTTATTCACAACAAAAGTTTACAATTGTTTGAATGTTCTTGTCAAAGTGATATCCACTTTCACATCAGGATGCCCAACTGCACCTTGACGAGGCTGTCAGAGGACAGGAAGACATGAAGGAACAGGTGGCAATGGTGGAGCGCAGGAATAACCTGATGCTGGCAGAGATTGAGGAACTGAGAGCTGCACTTGAGCAGACAGAGAGAGGACGCAAGGTGGCTGAACAGGAGCTGGTTGATGCCAGCGAGCGTGTGGGACTGCTGCACTCTCAGGTAGGATCTACTAGCTGTTCCGACTTGCTCTTTGCTTTTTCTTTGATATTTTGTAACAAAAACACCTAATGTCATCTGGTTACCCCTTTTGACAGAATACCAGCCTGCTCAACACCAAGAAGAAGCTCGAGGCTGATCTGGTGCAGGTCCAAGGTGAGGTGGATGACACCATCCAGGAGGCCAGAAATGCTGAAGAGAAGGCCAAGAAGGCCATCACAGATGTGAGTGGCTAACTCAATAGAAACAGTACCACTGTGAATTACAGGTAACCTGAAAACTAAATTCCTGATATGGTCATACACTAGGCTGCCATGATGGCAGAGGAGCTGAAGAAAGAGCAGGACACCAGTGCTCACCTTGAGAGGATGAAGAAGAACCTCGAGGTTACAGTCAAAGATCTGCAGCACCGCCTGGATGAGGCTGAGAATCTTGCCATGAAGGGCGGAAAGAAGCAGCTCCAGAAACTGGAATCTAGGGTTTGTTGCAATATTTAAACATAGAATGCAACTAGCAAATGATTTTATTAGAAGGTTTTCTACAAATGAAATGTCTGTTCTAGGTGCGTGAACTGGAAGGTGAGGTCGACGCTGAGCAGAGACGTGGCGCTGAAGCCGTTAAAGGAGTCCGCAAATATGAGAGGAGAGTGAAGGAGCTCACCTACCAGGTACAAAATACACTTGGCAATATGTAGTCTATATGAAGAACAAAACAAGCAAAATCTAAATAACCACCAATCTACAAACCACCAATTTACAGACTGAGGAGGATAAGAAGAATGTGACTAGACTGCAGGATCTGGTGGACAAACTGCAGCTGAAAGTGAAGGCCTACAAGAGACAGGCAGAGGAAGCTGTAAGTTTACAACCTACACTGGTCATTCATGCAGTGCATCACAAGGACAAACATGCGGATATTTTACTTAACACCAAATTGGATGTGACTTGCTGATCACAGGAGGAGCAGGCCAACACTCACCTGTCCAGGTACAGGAAAGTGCAGCACGAGATGGAGGAAGCTCAGGAGCGCGCTGACATCGCCGAGTCCCAGGTCAACAAGCTGAGAGCCAAGAGCAGAGATATTGGAAAGGTATGTTCTATTTTAAATAAAAATCATTTAGTTGACATTTGATTATAGGTATGAGGTGTTCGCTACCATATTATATTGTTCTACATTCACTCAGAGTCTACAATACAGGGTTTTTTTTTTAAACAGGTATTTCATTACCATCTTTTTCTGTGATTCAAACTAATATTTCTTATGTACTTTCTTTTATTTCTTTCCAGGGCAAGGAGGCAGAATGAGAGAACTTGAGATGTGACAGTGTTGGAAGTAGTCGTATAATATGACTTCTTTGTGTTCTGATGACGGAGTGACAATAAACTGACTTAAAATTCCCAGTGTTTTGTTTTCCATTTAAAGTCTGTGTGACAATTTTACTTTTACAAGTCAAATCAACCTGCATAAATCATCACAAAATTGTAATCAATCATCATTAATATAGAACATTGGTTCTCAAAGTGGGGTCCTTGAAGCATAATCGAGGGTCTGTGATTTTCACAATCCACCATTATGAAAGCTAGTTTATTATTATTAAGGTCTTTAATTATTAGCTTGTCTAATAATAATGATTTAATCATTAGCTTGTCTAACTCATCACTTGATTTGAATGGGTTTAACCTAAGCCTCCCTAATAATAAAAAAAAAAAGACTTATAAATAAATAGTACTAATACGTTAGACCTGATGTGGTCTGTTTATGGAAAGCCCAGGTATTAAAAGAGCTCTGTGGCTCTAATAAATAGCCGGAATATTACTGTACACATTTACACAATAAGACTAATATTTAAATAGATGGATTATGTTCATAAAATAAATGTGTACTAATGAGTCCATGAAATGCATTTTATGGTTGAAGGAACCCCTGATACAGATGAATGTTCACCTTTTATTGCTGGATATTTATAGACTGACGAGTAGCATTTTATTATTATTATTCCAGACATTACCAAATATAATCCTACACTCCTTTATGCAAGGTTTAAAGATTCATAAGAATCCAAGATGGCACAAACATCAAAGGTTGTGACCTATTAAGAGACTGGAATTTTAAATTCAATGCCGTAGTTATGGCATCATGCATGATCAGGAGTCCAAGAGAGCAAAACCCACCCTGATCCCTGGGTGGGGTCTCCAGCTCCGCCAGCTGGTACTTCGAAAAGATGCTGTGACTGTCTTAATGTGTCTCAGAGGAAGCATGTGTTCGCTCTCATCCTCCTGGCTAACAATTCTCTTGTCTAGGAAGAGACCTGGTGATAATGGCTTGGATATTACTGAACTGGGAGAAAGTTGGGTAAAGACAGAACTCGAGCCCGTCTATCCGCCTCAACTGACAGAGATTTCCAATATTCTCTCAAACTTCTCTCAAAGCTTTAATTATTTTAAACTGGATGCCTCTATATTCCTGTTCAGGAAAAAGTAATAAAAATAAGTAATAATCACTACAAAGCGGTAGAAAACATACAGTTATGGCGGCTGAGGATGTAACGCTCCATCACTTCGAATGACATTTTTGTACAAGTAAAAGGACTAGAAAACTGAACATATTCCTTATTAAATAAACTGTTCACCATGATGATTGTGGATAATTTACTTAAAAACACTCCATTTCCATTATCAAATGTAAAAAATGACAAACGTTATATTATTCTGCCTGTAAAATCTATCAGGTAGACTTATCTTTAACTATCTGAACATTCATAAAAGATGTAGTCAGCATACACCGATAGGTCAAATGAACAAGATGCAATCGTCTACATCGGAGAAAACATTATTGTTTTTGGAAAACTGACTTTAAATTGCTACACACCTGACTTCAGTACACCTGCTCAAAACTGACCTTCTCGTTACACTGCTTTCAATAAATGCTGTAATCTATAAATGAGTGTATGTTAAATTAAAAAGTAGAATTATACATGAAAAGTTTTATGGCATGCATATATGTATGAATCATCATTGCCGGTATATAGCATTAGCATGAACATTATTATAGATGTTCTTTAAGACCTTGTTACCAATTTTAAAAAATGTTCATGATACTCACTTTAGGTTCTTTTGCACCAGGCTGCTTCCATTGTGTGTAACCACTGTGTTCAGTTTGGTTATGAGAACCAAAGATACATGGGTCACAATGAAGCTCAAATATTGGTGCCAAACAGTGATGCTCTGAGATCATACCTATTACAGATAAGTTATGTGTCTTTATTCTCTAGTGGCCCTGCACACAGAGGGCTGTTGAATACCAGCCTTTTATTGAGCTGATAGGGCCACTTTCCAGAGTTTATCATTTTAAAATAACTTGACCTTAATACTAGAGTAATGACTACAGGAACAAGCATATCACTCTGGGGTAGAAAACAGACCTCGCTAACACTGCTGCACCCGTCCAGGTCACTTAAGCAATTTTATGGTAGAAGTGTACGTTCGGCAATTCTAGACTGGCATCTAAAGCAGGTCCTTCTGGCCTCCCCTTTCCTTAATAAGAAACCTGACATTGAAGCTTGACCTAGCTTTCTTCTGTTCATCAACGTCCTGTCCACTGACCAACATTTTGCTCTTTTAGGTTTCAGCAGGCCAAGCGCATTACACAAACAAGAAAAATGCGATGTGAAATGTGTCCTATATTCGGTAAATGCTTTCTCAGTAGTTCTTCTGTGCAACATGGCTTCACATTCCTAGGACTATATTATTTAAAGTCATTAAAAGTGCTTCTGATCGCGCCGCTAACGTTCTGGTAACGCCAACCTGGCCACCATTAAGAGAGACGCACCAGCACTGCAGGGATTGAACAAAAACAAGGATACACAGACTTTTACCTGAGTGTTACCTTTATTCCTAAAGATCAGTGAAAATGTTAGCAGCTAACAGTAACGCTCGTGCACTCGTCATTCGCAGCTTCATAAAGGAGAGGTAATGATGGGTACTAAGGGTGTGTCAAAATATATGCTATTTTTTAAAGTGAAATTTATTGAGAAATCTAATTCCACTTAATTGCCCTTATGCCAGCAGTAATGATGGCCAGTGATCAGCTGTCTTATGCATGGTGTGAAATCACAATTGAGCATTCATGCCCCCTGCTGTGCAGACCGTGGAACTGTCGTACACGGTGCACTACAGTAGCATTTATCTGATCAGAAGAAAAACAAGGGAGTTTAATCTTCATAGATCCCACTGAGCTCCATTAACCTCTTAGCAATCAGTTTTTAATTAGTTTAAATTGGTATTGAACACAATTTTGGAAACAACAAAAGCTAAATTTAACTAGTCAGTGATACAAAGGAAAAAAATAAATCTTTCCTTCATCTACTGTATCTACAAATGTATAAATATTAAACAGATAGAGACACATTTTGTAGTTGCTGTTTATCACTTATAAACCCTAAATCCAGTAACAACTGGCGGGAAGTATGACACAATACATTTCTAGAATGACATTTGCTTTTTCAGGAAGAGGACCAACTTAAGGACTGCAACTTTACACCACTGACATTTAGGGGCTCCACAACAGCCAAACCGGCAAAGAGCTCCTTACAAATCAGCCTCAGCCCCAGTCTGCAACCCGTCTGTTTATAGCCCCACACACTCCCGCTTTGTTACTGGTAAACATCGGAAGGTTAGGGTTAGGGTTATGTTGATTATGTTATCAACGTAATAATAACATTTTTTAAATTAGACTTTATTTATTACATATATAATAACATATAATAAGAAATCAATGTTTATGTGCTTAGTGAAATGCACTTTGTGGCTGAATTGTTTTCTGTTTAATCTTGGTGGGGTTTGTTGTTGTTGTTGTTGTTGTTGTTGTTGTTGTTGTTGTTGTTTTAATTCCTTTATATGATTTTTCTACAAGGAATAACAAGTGCACACATAACAGAAACATTCGCCACAAGTTAAGATTCCACAAGCTCATTTCCCCGATTAACAAAGCAGAACAGAATAGAACAGAATAATACATAAACACAAATACATTATTTAAAAATAAATAAACTAAAATAAAATGATAAAAAAATGATTTAAAAAGAGGGAGGGTGGAGGGGGGGGGGGTTGCTCAGCCAGTACACTGTCCAGAAAAGGGGCGCAGTATAAATAGTATAAATACTCAAAATAAATACGGAGTTTTTACAAACAGGAAATGCAACATTTAGTACTAAATATTCAGATTTCAGCCACTGATGCTAGAAACCCGAACAGTACTGAAGTGATACAATCATCATACAATCAAGCAACAATTTACATCCCTTTTTTTTTTTTTTTTTTTTTTTTTTTAGACGACTGCAGATACCAAACATAACTTTAACAACAATGATTAACTCGACTGTTACTTAAAACCACTGGCTGCTCGGATGTTAATTATAACAATTGTTTAATTATTTTTTACATTTTTTATGTTAAATTATTCATTTTTGTAGATATCAAGCATGGCAATACTGAATTTGTGTTTTTACTACTTACCTTGCATGAACATTTCAATGAACTGTGCAATACTACTTTCTCTAAAAAGAACTGTTTAGTGATTTTTTTTTATTTCTGTAAAAAAATAAAATTCACCTGTAGATATTTTCAAGCAAAAATACTTTCAAAACTTAAGGAGGTTTGTACTGCACCCTTAAATGCACAGAACAAGTCAGTTCAATAAAATCTTTATTATATTCACTGAAAAACAACATCAACTTTAATTTAAAAAAAAAAAAGTTTAAATAAAACACTGTACAAAATGTAAAACCCGAGACTGTAATAAAACAAAATAAAACAAAGTAAAACTGCTAATTCGTTCACACTTTTCCAGCAGCTGCTGACTTTGGTCCACTGTTTGATTTCATGCAAACGTAGAAGTCGGGGAAAGTAAATCTTAAATTGAACTGGAGGCTTGGTATGCTAATCCTTTCAGGCATTATTACAGATAAAACACTAAAGCAAGGTCATCATAATAGTTAGGCATAAAAATAAATAAAAATCTGCCTGGCTCTTTTAAAGTGCTTGCCTCTGACCATGATGAGGGCGAAAAGAAACGGTTACTGAGCCAAATCCCTGGACTATCACTCACAGAAACATACAACAACATCGAAACACATCCAGCTAAATACAGATCCTAATAACTGGGATCAAGCTTCCTAACCACAATTAACTGAAAAGAAACATTAAAATGTAAGAACTATGAGAAAATGCTAATAAAGTATTAGTTACACTAGCTATTTAGTGCTGCTGCTGCCACCATCCATATATCCACACACACACACACACACACATATATATTCTTATACTCTTTTTTAAATCCCTTCATATATTTTTTATGTATATCTCTTTTATATATTTTTCTTATATTCAATATTTTTCTATATTTTCTTATTTTACGTCGGATCAGTTGTGTAAAGCATTTCGTTTAATTAATATTGACACAACATTAATAACATTCATAATGGTAGATTTTTCTCAGGAAAAAAATAAAACAAACTTCATGAATCCTAAAAGCTCACGTGAGCAGATATGCGAACTGTCGAAGGGACACTAGCTTGTGCAGGTAGACAGACACACTGAACGTTAATATGAATTCAAATGTCACATGGAAGAGCGCATGTACTAGTGCTTGGTGGATGGTGAAAGGCATTTAGCATTACAGATATTCTCGCCAGTAATTCATTTTAAAGATCAAAGCTACTGACACATTCACTTTTACCTGCTCATGCCAGATTTGTCACGTGGGATGCCAGTTGTTAACCTACAGCACAGGCCCAAGCCAAACAGCTGTAACTAACACCAAAAGGGTAAGACACAGTTAATCCTGGAACCCTTTAAAAGACCTCTGACATACACACACCAGCTGTCTCAAGGGTCAGCCCTCATTCCTTGAGAGCACAGAAAGTTGGAGTCAGTTTAACCGCAATAACGAGGTCCTGAACTTCTAAAAGCGGCTGCGCGTGTCGTAGATTCCCAAAGTAATAATGTAAAAATAAATAATAATTTACTGCAGTGTAACTTGACATTGTGAAACATGGCATTATAGTCAAATTATTAAAAAAAAAACTTCCTGTACATGGATATATAGACTACAATACTACTTTTGTTTTTTTTCTGACAATAAAAGCAAGATGTAATCTATTAAAGTGATTTTTGTTCAAATGTTTTTGGACGCATTCAGTAAACCTGAGCTTTATGCAGTTAAGCCTACAACACTGCATTTGCTGATTTCTGCCACGCAAATAAACAACACATGCATGATTCCACTTAAGGCGTCTCTAAAAGTCTCCTGGAACCATGCGACAGCGACAGCTGACCCCGTCTCCACAGCTGAGAGACCCCTTCAGACTTAGAAGGCATTAAACAGACTGGCATGCTGTTTTTAGGTCACAAATGAAATTAAATTACAGAGCTGAAAACACAATTGCAGTAAACAGAAAACACTGTTAAAGTGAACGATCATATTTTATCATAATATAGCAACTTCATTCTAAAACCTCCTTATCAGTTGTATGCAATGATGGTTCGACTGATAAAAAAATTATTACGTATTTCTCCAATCCAAATAAAACAAAAGAAAAACGTATAGTGCACACATAGCTCTTCTTCTGATACTCTTACTAACAATGTCGTGTCTAAATAAGTATGTATACTTATTTAGTAAAAGTATTTATAGCTAAACAAAGTGAAAGTCATCACAAAGGCGAGACACACGACCAAATAAAGAATGCAGCTTTCGCTGAGTGAACAGATGCATTCCTATAAAAGAGACAGGCACAAGCTTCCTCAGGCACAGGCAGAAAGCCGGACCAGGGTAAGGGCAGGAGCAGCCTTTCAAAAATGATTTGAAACTTTTTAAAAGTTTTTTTTTTAATTCTTGTTTAAAATCTAATAGAAGAAAACCGTACATTTTAACAAAGAAAAAAAAAAAAACATCTTAACAGTCTGGTTTCTCTTTTCAGCGTTGACCATCTGCAACTACCTTCACTGCATCAAGGCCTTAAGCAAAAGGTAAAGAAACCAGTTTATTCTATGAGGAAAATTTTCGTGTAACTGTGAAGGAAACGTAGGCAGAAAACAATTATGTTCAATTATGTTTTTAAAGTTTTTATCTTTTCTGAAGAAAAGGGCAATTATGGCTGATGGTGAGATGGAATGCTTCGGCCCGGCGGCCGTCTACCTCCGTAAACCAGAGAAGGAGAGGATCGAGGCTCAGAACAAGCCTTTTGACGCCAAAACAGCAGTGTATGTGACTGAGCCTGCTGAGATGTACGTCAAGGGTACGCTGAAGAGCAAAGAGGGCGGCAAAGCCACTGTCGATACTCTGGATGGCAAAGTAAGTGTTTTGACCACAAATCCAAGCCTCCACAGTCAGTATCAAGTCTTGGGACTGTTGTTATATCAAGCCTGTCAATGTGATGGTCTTTCTCAAATCAACAGACCCTTACAGTTAAGGAGGATGACATTTTCCCTATGAACCCTCCCAAGTTTGACAAAATTGAGGACATGGCCATGATGACTCACCTCAACGAACCTGCCGTGCTGTATAACCTCAAAGAGCGTTACGCAGCATGGATGATCTACGTAAGTATCAAGCTGAGATTTTGTTCTCAAGTTTATTTTCATGGATTCCATTTTGTCATATTTTGTGACATCCATCCTTTGATGTGAAGGCAGAATGACTCGTGTGTAATTAAAACCATGATTAGGTTTAGCTTTTAAATTTTTGGTGTTTAATAATGTTTTTGCAGACCTACTCAGGGTTGTTCTGCGTCACTGTGAACCCCTACAAGTGGCTCCCAGTGTACGACGCTGTCGTTGTGGTTGGGTACAGAGGAAAGAAGAGGGTTGAAGCCCCACCCCACATCTTCTCCATCTCTGATAACGCCTATCAGTTCATGCTCACGGGTATAAAGAACTAAGATCTCTTCAGAAAAGTTAAAAAAACAAATGTTGAAAAAAAGGGAAATAAAATGAAGAAACATATTAATTTAATGAACATTCTTCTCGACTCTTCCAGATCGTGAGAATCAGTCCATCCTGATCACGTAAGTTTTGTTATGTAAATTACAACTAGATGATTTTAAATATTTTTTGGATCTTAACCAAATATTATCCCTCCAAGGCACTTAAAACATTTGGCTTTTTTACCCCCAGTGGAGAATCTGGTGCAGGAAAGACCGTGAACACAAAACGTGTCATTCAGTACTTTGCGACAATCGCAGTGTCTGGACAGAAGAAGGCAGAGCCTACGCCGGGCAAAATGCAGGTCAGGACTAACTATTACTGCAACTTAACACAATCTGAGTTCTGATTCCTCATTAAAGTGCCTGCTGTCATCCCTAGGGCTCGCTGGAGGATCAAATCATTGCAGCCAACCCCCTGCTGGAGGCTTATGGTAATGCCAAGACTGTGAGAAATGACAACTCCTCCCGTTTTGTAAGTCATTCTTAAGCAAAATTATAGACAATATACAGCAGCTGTTAAATATATCTTGTGGCATTTAATACATATTGTTTAATTTTTCAACAATATTCAGGGTAAATTCATCAGAATTCATTTTGGATCCTCGGGAAAGCTGGCTTCAGCTGATATTGAAACATGTAAGAAACATCATCTTAAACGTCTGTTACTCTCATTCATCTATTAAAAAGATCACACTGATGGATCCTGCATTGATTTTTTTATTTATAGATCTGCTGGAAAAGTCAAGAGTCACTTTCCAGCTGTCTGCTGAGAGAAGCTACCACATCTTCTACCAGCTCATGA
>CM074993.1:835618-853300 GCA_037576825.1 Pangasius krempfi
GGACATTGATGATTTGGAGCTCACCTTGGCCAAAGTGGAAAAGGAGAAACATGCCACTGAGAACAAGGTTGAAATTTGACAAACCTGATTTAAACATCTTGTACTTTTAGCACAAACATTAAAATAGATAACCTATTCATTATAATGCTCTTTCACAGGTCAAGAACCTCACTGAGGAGATGACCTCTCAAGATGAGAGCATTGCCAAGCTCACTAAAGAGAAGAAAGCCCTCCAAGAGGCACACCAGCAGACTCTGGATGATCTCCAGGCAGAGGAAGACAAAGTCAACACACTGACCAAAGCAAAGACCAAGCTTGAGCAACAAGTTGATGATGTAAGAATTTAATAAGCAACTCCTGCTTTTTTTTCCAATATGAAAATTTGTTCCATTTTTAAATGTACCATTTCCCACATAAACATAGCTTGAAGGTTCACTGGAACAAGAGAAGAAACTCCGCATGGACCTTGAGAGAGCCAAGAGGAAACTTGAAGGAGATCTGAAACTAGCCCAAGAAAATATAATGGATCTGGAGAATGATAAGCAGCAGTCTGAGGAGAAGATTAAGAAGTCTGTTTTTTTCCCCAAACATCTAATTTAATAATATGATGATAATTGCCCATTTAAACATGACATTGAATACATTTGTGTATGAAAACCATCCACCTCAATAGTCCTACAATCTTTCCTACAGGAAGGACTTTGAAACAAGCCAACTTCTAAGCAAGATTGAAGATGAGCAGTCTCTGAGTGCTCAACTTCAGAAGAAGATTAAGGAACTGCTGGTAACCATTTGGCTTTTCATTAGTCAGTACATTATGACTTTGAGAGGTTTTAAAAAGGACACTAACTATTGATAACTGTGCTCTTTAGGCTCGCATTGAAGAGCTGGAGGAGGAAATTGAGGCTGAGCGTGCAGCTCGTGCTAAAGTTGAGAAGCAGAGAGCTGATCTCTCCAGGGAACTTGAGGAGATCAGTGAGAGGCTCGAGGAGGCTGGTGGTGCCACTGCTGCTCAGATCGAGATGAACAAGAAGCGCGAGGCCGAGTTCCAGAAACTGCGTCGTGATCTGGAAGAGTCCACTCTGCAGCACGAAGCCACGGCCGCTGCCCTCCGCAAGAAACAAGCTGACAGTGTTGCTGAGCTTGGAGAGCAGATCGACAACCTTCAGCGTGTCAAACAGAAGCTGGAGAAGGAAAAGAGTGAATATAAGATGGAGATTGATGACCTCTCCAGTAACATGGAGGCTGTTGCCAAAGCAAAAGTAAGAATAGATGACTAACACAGAACGCATTTCCTCGTAGATCCTTTCTGTCTAGTACTAAACCAAGTTTTCTGACAGGCTAATCTGGAGAAAATGTGCAGAACCCTTGAGGACCAACTTAGTGAAATCAAAGCAAAGTATGAGGAAAATGTTCGGCAGCTGAATGATGCATGTTGTCAAAAAGCTAGACTTGCTACTGAAGCTGGTGAGTGAGATGATTAAACTACACACAAACATTCATTTTATTTGTACAAAACTAGCACTAACCGACACAATTTCTAGGTGAGCTTGATCGCCAGCTAGAGGAGAAAGAAGCGTTGGTTTCTCAGCTAACCAGAGGAAAGCACAACTACACTCAGCAGATTGAAGAGCTTAAAAGACACATTGAAGAGGAAGTGAAGGTAAATTTATTCAATTAAATAATCATTAATCGATCTTCAGAACTCAGAGAACATTGACAAAAATATTCACATTCACTTTTGTCAGCCGGTCAGCGTTGTACTCTGAATGGCATTAAAGCTGATAGCCATGTTTTTTGAACCATGTTTAAACAAAACACGAGTAACAATAGAAAGTATGCAGTAACAATAAAAAAGGTTTTGTATGAATGTTTAAATCAGCAACAAACATGTGGAATTGTATTTTGTAAATAAGGAATATCATATTTCAATTACATTTAATTTATTTCTGAAGTCAAGTCCACAGAACAAATAGATCACTTGAAACCTTTCTGCGTTTGCGCCATTTGCATATGGAGCACTGGCAGTTTAGGCGTTCAGTTAACTTATAGAGTGACTACTTTAGAGAAACCACAAGGCTACATAAAGTAAATTTACATGCCATTTCACAGAAGGAGTATGTTAGTTACTCGTCTTTGGTGTTATTAATGGTTCATTTTAGTATTAGGATTTGGTATTCAGAGTCATTTATAGTGGCAACATTAATGGATTTATTTTTACTTTCCTGGACATTAATGGATCTTCATTCTAACACTGCCTTAGGCCAAGAACGCCCTGGCTCATGCTGTCCAATCAGCTCGTCATGACTGCGATCTGCTCAGAGAGCAGTTTGAGGAAGAGCAGGAGGCCAAGGCTGAGCTTCAGCGTGCAATGTCCAAAGCCAACAGTGAGGTGGCTCAGTGGAGAACCAAATACGAGACTGATGCCATCCAGCGTACCGAGGAGCTTGAGGAGGCCAAGTAAATT
The DNA here is from genome assembly GCA_037576825.1 of Pangasius krempfi. Taxonomy (NCBI): domain Eukaryota; kingdom Metazoa; phylum Chordata; class Actinopteri; order Siluriformes; family Pangasiidae; genus Pangasius; species Pangasius krempfi. Next base: position 838,086 of record CM074993.1, read on the forward strand.
AATCTAATTTAGAAAACCAAAAGTTAATCAAAATGTATTTATATACATATATATTAAAGACCTCATTGTGCATCTACTCGAAGGAAAAAGCTTGCTCAGCGGCTCCAAGAGGCTGAAGAAACCATTGAAGCTGTAAACTCCAAATGTGCTTCTCTGGAGAAGACCAAGCAGAGACTGCAGGGTGAAGTGGAGGACCTCATGATCGATGTGGAGAGAGCCAATTCCCTGGCAGCCAACCTTGACAAGAAGCAGAGGAACTTTGACAAGGTAACTTGGCCTTGAATTGACAATGGTTAACTCGTAGCAAGGTAAAAGCTTCCTTCAACACTTTAGTTACTGCATAACTGCTTCTTGTAAATCGCAAACTAACAAACACACCACTAATCTAAATAAACAGAATGACTAATATGGACTGTGTCATTTTCAGGTCTTGGCAGAATGGAAGCAGAAGTATGAAGAAAGCCAGGCTGAACTGGAAGGAGCTCAGAAAGAGACTCGCTCTCTCAGCACTGAGCTCTTTAAGATGAAGAACTCATTTGAGGAAGCTCTGGACCATCTCGAGACCCTGAAGAGAGAGAACAAGAACCTACAGCGTATGTGAACTAAGTTGATGATGCCCATTGATGCAATGATAGCATTGAATCATCAAAGACTGATATCAAACATTAAATAATGATCTTCATTCCCACAGAGGAGATCTCTGACCTGACTGAGCAGCTTGGCGAAACTGGAAAGACCATCCATGAGCTGGAGAAGGCAAAGAAGACAGTGGAAACCGAGAAATCAGAAATCCAGACTGCTCTCGAAGAAGCTGAGGTATTTTAGCATTGCTTAATTTTTTTTAAATTAATTACATCACATCATTTATTAATAATGCTGTAGTGTACAGTTTACTAATAATTGGACAAAATGAAATGACATTTGGACAAAATAAATTGCTTAATATTCAACATGTATTTCTTCAGGGCACACTTGAGCATGAGGAATCTAAGATCCTTCGTGTCCAGCTGGAGCTCACTCAAGTGAAAAGTGAGATTGACAGGAAACTGGCTGAGAAGGATGAGGAGATGGAGCAGATTAAGAGAAACAGCCAGAGGGTGATTGAGTCCATGCAGACCACCCTGGACTCTGAGGTTAGGAGCAGGAATGATGCTTTGAGGGTCAAGAAGAAGATGGAGGGAGATCTCAATGAGATGGAGATTCAGCTGAGCCATGCCAACCGCCAGGCTGCTGAGGCCCAGAAACAGCTCAGGAATGTCCAAGGACAACTTAAAGTGGGTTTTAAATTAAAGCTGTGTCACTAAACTTTAAAACTGGTTTCCAGTAGAAACATTATGCACAGTCAATGGACAAATCACCATTAACAGCTGATTTCACTTTTTATCATCCTAGCATTTTACTCGTGTGAACTTTCTCCGAGATAAATTCTCCAGTTGTTTGATATTATAGCTAACAACCTATGAGGAAGCATGAGTGAGAGGATGTGCTGCAATGCTGCTTGTTGAACATGTAGTAAATTTATTAGGGAAGTGAAAATTCCCGGTAAATGAAAATTAATCCTCTTAATGAAGCATATACTCAGTAACACTGATGCAGTCTGTCCCCTATTCACTTCTCAAAATAGCAGCAATTATACACTGTGATATCCCATGGATACTGAAATTACCATTACTATCTCCAATAATGTAGGATGCCCAACTGCACCTTGACGAGGCTGTCAGAGGACAGGAAGACATGAAGGAGCAGGTGGCCATGGTGGAGCGCAGGAATAACCTGATGCTGGCAGAGATTGAGGAACTGAGAACTGCACTTGAGCAGACAGAGAGAGGCCGCAAAGTGGCTGAACAGGAGCTGGTTGATGCCAGCGAGCGTGTGGGACTGCTGCACTCTCAGGTTAGTGCACACCAGCTTTAAATATATGCAGAAATTCTGACCAGTGTCAGCAAATCAGATTAATATTATTTTATTTTTCAACAGAATTCAAACCTAATTAACACTAAGAAGAAGCTTGAGGCTGACCTGGTCCAAATACAAGGTGAGGTGGATGATACCATCCAGGAGGCAAGGAATGCTGAAGAGAAGGCCAAGAAGGCCATCACAGACGTGAGTGTTCAAGAACATAGATTTTACGCCATTGTATTTTTTTTTACGATTACTTAATTTAAAAAAAAAATAACCCATGACATGACTCATACACTAGGCTGCCATGATGGCAGAGGAGCTGAAGAAAGAGCAGGACACCAGTGCTCACCTTGAGAGGATGAAGAAGAACCTTGAGGTTACAGTGAAAGATCTGCAGCACCGTCTGGATGAGGCTGAGAATCTCGCCATGAAGGGTGGAAAGAAGCAGCTCCAGAAACTGGAGGCTAGGGTATGTCGTGTGCATTTCACAGTGAATATACATGAACATTTATATAGTTTAAATCGAAAATTACTAATTCAGAGTTACTGCATGTTCTAGATACATGAGCTGGAGAGTGAGGTCGACGCTGAGCAGAGACGTGGCGCTGAAGCTATCAAAGGTGTCCGGAAATATGAGAGGAGAGTGAAGGAGCTCACCTACCAGGTACAATGGCAACTGTTGTAGGTTTTTTTTTCTGACTCCTGCCACACTGTTACTCACTTCTAAGTACTCACCTCTGTATCCAGACTGAGGAGGACAAGAAGAACGTGAACAGACTGCAGGACCTTGTGGACAAACTGCAGCTGAAGGTGAAGGCCTACAAGAGGCAGGCTGAGGAGGCTGTAAGTAGACACGACTTACTGTAAGCTTTGTAGCATTGTAGTGTTTTAAATTGTCTCTTTAAACTGAGATGTTCGCCATGTTTAAAACAAACGAGGAAATAGAAAACGCAGTTTATGAACATTTGCTATAGCTGACTTCAAATCAATCAATTTTTTTTAAATGAAGAAATAAATTCGTGGTCCTGACAGGATTCGTCGCTCGCTAGTAAAGTAGACTTCACCAACACTGCTGCTTTAAACACAACAATGTTAGATTAGTCTCCTAAATCAACACCATGTAAACTTTTCCTAATGTGATTATACGACACCAGGGACAGACATGAACTGAACTTTCGAAAGGGTGGGGCGCTAATAATAATGATATATAAATAAAAATTAATAAAAACACATCTTATGACTGCAGCACAGATTTTATCATCATAATCCAAGTACTCAAATATTGAGGCAAATGTGTATTATAGCTAGATTTACTGGAGCCACTGGAAAGTCCTACTCTTGAATTGGAGCGTCCATCCAGTGTCACTCTTCCACATTTATGCTCACACACACGATTTGTGCAGGAGGAGCAGGCCAACACTCACCTGTCCAGGTACAGGAAAGTGCAGCACGAGATGGAGGAAGCTCAGGAGCGCGCTGACATCGCCGAGTCCCAGGTCAACAAGCTGAGAGCCAAGAGCAGAGATATTGGAAAGGTAGGTAACGTCGATCTGCAAGTTCCTTTTGATCCTTTTCCCAAAAGCCCAAAGATCACCCAAAGATCACTTAAAAGATGACAGAACAGGTTTTCCAGTGAACACTAACAGTTACACACTCTCCGAAATAGAGGTACCAAACCGTACTTTTCCCCGTCACTGGTATGGTACCATCAAGAGGACATCTTCTGGACCATTAGTCTCCATCTTTTACTGGGAAGGTGCAAGTGATGTACCTTTAAAATTCTACAGTCTAATTCAAGGTACATCAGTACATCAGTGGTCCTTAAGGTCCTATTCCTTACATATAATTTTTTTTTTTAAAGTACTCCAGCTTCACATACTTTGATATCTTCCACATCATCGACGAGGACATTTAGTTGACGCTCCTGTTGTATTCAGTGACCCAAAAATTTCTATATGTTACAGCAATCATATTTATTGTCAATCCTCAGATCAGTCTTCTCTTGATCTCAATCTCTCGCTTGATATAAATACTTGTGATGGAGTTGAAGCTCTTAGGGATCTTCCTAATGGCAGGTTAGAGAAATAGAGATAGAGGAAATGGATCTTCACTAACATCATCTTCTTAGTTCAGATTTACAAACAGCAGCCATTTTTCGGTTAACACTGTTAATTCCCCTTGTTACCTTGAGTGTGAAAATGAAGCCGCGTATCACTTTCTACCATTAAAAAGAAAATGTAAATGTTAGACATTTTTAATCCTGAAAATTTTAAGCCTGAACAAAACAGAGGGGTTAAAAAAAATGTAAAAATGATCCTGAGAAACTGATAGAGAAACTGACAGCTAATAGATGTGTGTGATTTTTTTTTTTTACCAGGTTCTTTGAGCTAAAATGAGAATAATTGAATGTCTCCTTTTCCATTTTAGGGCAAGGATGCTGAGTAAAGAAGAAAAAAAGTTGGAAGTGGTCACTGTATGAAGTCTGTTAAAACTCTGCAATGTTTTTATAATAAAGACCTGCAATTTTCTATTCCACTGTTACGTGTTGTTGGGTTTTTTGTTTTGTTTTTTTGTTGGTAATCCAAGACCTATTTCTACATAGTGAATAAATAATAAACAACAAACACAAGTTCCAGAAAGTTTGACGTGAAAAATATGAATGTCTTTATCACCAATTCTCTTATAAACATTTTCTTGTTCCAATTTCTAAGAGGTGAATGACATAATATGATACAAAGTTAGTGCTTCAAGACATTTTGTGCTATCTGTACAAAACAAACAATACGGAAGACTGAAGAAAAAAAAATCCCCCTCACAGCAGCAAAAAAAAAAAAAGTAGAAGATAAAAAAACAGAGGAAGACAAACACCTATTCACATTAATAAATCCATTCTAAAAGCTTGTTCATAATATTGACATTATACATCATTTCATAAGTGGCAAATAAATAACAATCATTTAAAATAGCCTTTTTAATAAAATACAAACATCAAGCAAAAAAAGTAAAAGCCACACAAAGTGATATCATGCTGTCATTCTTACTTTCTCAGTCTCTCCATTTACACTTTAAAATTATCTAAAGATATTAGTTCAAACATTTTATATATTAAAACATCTCAACACAAAATTCTATTGAAAATCTACACAAACCATCAAACATAAATCAAAGATCTGGATTTAAGGAAAACTGAATAACTGTCTTTCCTTGAAGCTCAAACCTTCTTTACTAGAGCTGATGCAGAAGGTTACTGTTTGTCATATTAATACCAAATACTGACTACATCTCCTTCTGCCTGGATTAAAGCTGTGGAATCTCATACCATCAATAAAACATTTAAATAAAACATTGGCATGACTAAATGTTGGAAAAAAAACCTTCAAGTAAATACACATTTCCATGCAGAATCTCATCTCAAGTCTCTAAAAGCTTTTTAAAAACGACGCAAAGTCTCGCTTTTTTAAACATACATTATCCCGTCAGAGTCTTGGGCAGTTTCCAAGCTGCAATTGTCGCTCTGTGGAGAAGTTCTGTGTCTCAAATGGCTCCCTATCTGACATCTAACGCACAGAACAGGGTGTTGAGTGGCTAGTAAAGCGTAGCCTCAGGCCCACTGCATAATGACATGGAAACCATTTTGGTATTAGCCCCGGAACCATCGGTCGCACAGACACTTTCCCGTCATGCGCAGAGAAAACAACACGTTCATCTTATCAAAAAAACAAAACAAAAAAAAAAAGTCACAACTCTGTAAGATAAGCATAGTTCTGAAGCTTCATATTTACATGAATACAACTTACGCTTGGACATGAGCAGAAAAGCATGAGGAGAGAACCCAGAGTTTGGAATAGGGAGCATGGAGCTATACGACATATCATTTTTATGGTTTTTAATGACTTCCCCTCGCCGCCTGCCACCTTAAGGCATCTCACTTCATTAGCTCGAGTGAAGTTTATGGATGAGCGTTACAGGAAGTGAGAGCCGCTGTTGCAGAGATCAGTGTAGCACTGATATTCCAGGTGACTTCATCGAAAGCACCAGGATACAAAAAAAAATCTATTATTAATTCATGTCCTCGCAAACTTTCAGTAGTCTACACTCGAATACTGGTTTTAAGGCACCCTCGGAACAATGCCGCCTCCCCTTGGTTGAATTCCCTGTCGCCACTTACAGGCCTTTCGATTATTTCATCAACTCAAGCGAAAGGTGGTGGATGATTCTGATAAGTGTTCCTGGGTCAACAGAGGGAGAAGTTCAATTTGATCAGCCAATTGCAAACTGATTGTAAAAAGCCACTGACATTTTTTTTCATTTCTCTGGTTTAACATAATCTAAACCTCTAGCTAAGTCGATCTAACGGCTTTGAGCACTGTGCAAAATGAACACTACATCAGCTGCAGTGGTGCTCTGACGTTACCCAGCAGGCCGAGTACAACAGTTATTCTGCACGGGGTCCCAAAAGTCTCCATACATTCCCTGGGGACTGTGTTTATCAGCAGCACGTCGGCCGCGTCTTCATCAGTGGATGTTCGTGGACGTCCACTTCTCGGTTGGTCCGCAGCACTTTCAGTCTTTTGGAATTTGGTAATCAGTTTGGCGACAGCGTGATGCGTGATGCGTGATGCGCTCACCATGTGACGCAACCTTGCGGCAGCTTCCCGATCCAGCCACGACATTGATTTCAATACGTTCTCCTTTTGTCAAAGGCATTCTTAAAGACTATCTGAAAAGGTTATATATAATATTAAGTAAGAATGAAAAATTTTGGAAGACATTTTGCTAAAAAGTGCTAATTTCGCTTATGTACGAAGACTTTTGGGACATGCTATATTACTGTATGGGGTTAAAATCAGATTTATGCTGAACGGTATGTCGAACCAAAGAAATGAAAAAATAAAAGGCAAAATCAGAATGTGCAAAAAATGGTAAAGGAATAAGTTTCTAAATGACTTAATATTCTTCTTTCAAGAACTAGAATAAAACTCCATTCATTCATGACACTTGTTTTCGTGCCCTACATGGTACAGACTACGTAGACTTGAGGGGAAGACCTCAACAGTACTGAAATGAAGCGCAGCGATATTACTGTTATTTTTCAAAGATAGTTTTCATGGTACTCTGAGCATTTATAACCAATCACTCTTCTGACATTCGCTCAGGATTGGCCGAACTCAAGTACCTTGTGTCTGTCCAGTGGGAGGACTAAGTGCACTGTTGGGTAGCAAACCAGGCAGTCGATTAGATTTGTGCACACAATAAGCCTTTTAAACATTCTTGATACATCTTTTTTTTTTTTTTAAATGTCATTTTACCTCCAAGCAGAGAATACAGTCATAATAAGGGATCAATTTAAAACACCACAACCACAAATCCCTGGTATTATAGCAACGCTAGTAAAGATCAAGACGTTTAGCAAAAAAAAAGACTAATCTATAAGCATGACTGTAAACACTGATCAAGATCCAACACCCATGTTGTCATGTATATATATATATATATATATATATATAAATAATGCTGGATTTGGCAAGCAGGTTTGACGCACACTTACATTATTTGCATTTACGGCAACCTGTTTAGCAAAATTATTATTATTTTTTTTTAAAAACTCTTCTTAAATATAAGACCCAGAATAGTCTGTAGAAGATATGCACAACGACAGGTTACTAAGACACACAGCATCTCAATCAACCCATCTGGATGTGTTGAGAATATCAAAGCACTTCAGAATAGGGCAAAAGGATGAAGGGAATTCTGGGAAGACAGCAGAAGCGAAAAGAAGCACTGAAGTGGAGAATAAGAGCGGAGAAGCAGCAGGGATTATGGAAGTTTTACGAGTGCAGACGGGAGCCGGGTGAACAGAGAGGCTTAAGATCGAACAGCGAGGTAAAGCAACGTTAACTGGACCCAGATGAGGATCCCGACTGGACAGCGCAAAGAGTGAGCCCGCCCACACTCCGACGTGTTCTCCTGAGGAACAGGAAGAGAGAGAGATGCATATATAGGCATTCGTTTGAAAAACTGAAGAAAAAAAAAAACAACTGAAAGATTTTGAGCACCATTTGAAATGGTAACCAGTTAAAACACATTCAGTGTCACTTTGGATATAAGCTTTTATATATACATCATTTTTTGTTTTCACATAAAGCAGGCAGTCTTGATGACCTGATGAAATACACATGCAAACCCTACAGAATTCAGCCCAAAGGATTTTACCACATTTGCCTGGTCAACTGAAAGGGTCTGGGCCTGGGAAAATGTGCAGCCAAAAATGACTACCAAAAAAATATTACCGAAAATAAACAGCTTGTGATAGTCCCAAAGCAAGCAAGTTAAATCTTAAAAGTAATCTACTGAAAGCCATACACAACAAGACTGAGTGAGAGAGAACAAAAAGAGAGACGACAGATGAAGAGAGTTAAAAGGACACAGAGAGAATTGAGGAATAGCAGAAAGGACAGAATCACCAAGACCAACAATTTTACCATAGCACTGTAATCAAAGCACTTCTCCGGGCCTTTCCGATATCGGGCAGAGCTCAACACATCACAGGGAATTTCTTCCTGAACTGGAAAGATCGCATTAAGGAAAGCTCTAAACTTCATGTTTATTCTTTTCTATTCTTTTCTCTTTATGGTGCCAACACTATTCCGTCCTAATTAAACCAACTTTCCCCTAAATTTCACTACTGACCAAATATCAGTCTGAAACCTGATCCTCACCTTAACGCCTTAAACGTGTGAGAAAGGGTTTATTGTGTGTTATTAAATGGAGGTGAAGCAGACAGTGTGAAGACTGGAAGGATACACTCCATCCTGACTTGTGTGAGCTTTTCAATCTCGCAGGAGCTGCAGGGAAGAGTTTCGGCCACCACGAACAGCAGGTTGGTGTTTTCGATCTTCTTGGCATGGAATAACCTGCAGTGGAACAAAGGATACTGTACATTGTGTCACTTGCAATTTTTAGGATGATTAAAAATTAAAGATTAAAACATGAAAAGCAAGAGTGATTTTTCTACATTTCTCTGACCAGCTGCTATAGGCTCAGACTGAATCCTCTTAACATGCCCACTTTAAACAATGTTCTAGCAACTTCTCTGACTAAATAAACTCTCTCACTAAGAACCATGACAGTAGAGCATCTAATGCTGTCCTCTTTATAAACTGGAGGATGGATTGAGAAGAGTGGTGTCCACATGTAAGACGGAGTCGCTTAAAGTGTGCTTTGTACCTGGAGCAGTTGCCACAGTCCTGCAGCACGTTGAAGGAGTTGGTGGTGTTGGTGAAGAAGAACTGGCTCTGAATAGTCACACAGCTGCTGCTTCCTCTGCTTTCTGTACCTTCAGCAAAAGCAAAATCACCTGCAACCACAGAACAGCTATTTATTAACACCTCCTGTGTATTTGTTCTTCATCTCAAATGGGACACTAACATCACCTTTTTTGGTTCAAATAAAAAAAATAATTAGGGTCATAGAAATACTCTTTAAAATGACGGGGGCCGGTTGCACCAGCTGGATGTTCGCCCGGTTGTAAGGCTAGGCTGAACGTAACGTGCCGTAAGTCCTACGCAGAATGAATACCTGTTGCACCGTCTAGGCATAGTGTCACGTCTGAGACTAAATCTTACGCCTGGTCGACGGTAAGTGTAAAGTGAAAAGTACTGACCAGTTTCCAAGGTGAAAATAAAAAATGTTGATTCAATGGCGCGTCTACAGGCTTTCAGAGTAATAAGAGACCGCACCAATCGTCTGGTTATATAAGGAGAGAGAACTTAGTGAAAGATTTCGTTTCAGCAGGGCTGAACTGTTGGAATTAACAGAGGAGTTATCATCACAGTGGCAAACTGTACCGGACAGGAACAGAGCGCTGTCCCCAGCTCTGCAGGTGCTAACTTCTCTTCGATTTTTTTGCCAGTCGCTGATATGGTGAATGTAAGCCGAAGTACAGCATGCTGGGAGATACGATGAGGCTAGAGTCTCTCCTGGCTGCCTGGAGAAGGCCTTTCCATTTTTTCTTCACTTTGTCAACTTTCCGACTTCCTAATCGACCCTCTGCTCCGACGATGCCGCGCTCATCATCTGCAAGACGTCTTGTTTTTTCCTTATTAGTTACGGCATTGTTTTGTTTGCATACTCAAACATGCATATATTACTGCAGAGTTTGAAATTTTTTCTTGTTTCACAATCTGAGTAATTTAATTTTCACTTCTTCGTCTCAGCAGTCATTTTTAATCTATTCGTCGGCGCCAGTAAATGTAGGTTTGTTGCCATAGCAACGTGAATGGCGTGGCAACTCTCACTGTGGTAGAATGTGTAAGTGTGGACGCGCATCTTCTACGCTGGGCGGAGCTGCTCCTAGTCGTAGTTTCAGATGGTGCAACAGATGTTTTTCACAATGCTGGACGTAGCTAAGCCCAGTGTACGGCTTACACCCTACATGTTTACATCCGGCTGGTGCAACCGGCCACTGAGCACAAAGCTTTCTATAAAAAAATACTGCTCTACAAAAAAGCACATAATGGCTGAAGGTCACAGCGCAACGTGAGGACGTAAGTACTGGCATCCTAATGAGAATGCAGCGAGACACACTGACCCGTGTTAAACCAGGTGTTGTACGCAAGGCCGTAGAAGAGCTGCTGCAGTACAGACCTGGAAAAGGAACAAACCCAATGTTTTCTTTACAAACACAAACAAAAACCTCAGGTCTACATGTTCTACTGGATAACGTAAACACGTGTATACTGTAGATATGAACAGTGGCTCATGTACAGAGGTTTCATTCTGAGACTTACCAAGCAACGGCAGATGTCCACCAGGCCAAATTGAGCAAGTCAGCAATGGAGGGCTGTAAAAGAGAGAAGCAGATGAGCAGAACGTGTAATGGATGTACAGGGCTGGACATCATCAACTTCACATGGCTGGATTTTGTGGAGGGTCAGTGCAGAAAGAAGCCTGGACACCACAGCAGTGTAAAAATTATCATGATCCGATGCACTACCAATGCAGAGACCTTCAACTGACGACTAAACAGAGGTTTTTCAGTAACTCTGATTGCCACACACACACACACACACACACCATTTCTCTCAGACTCACCACAATCAAGTGACGGGGTGCAGCTCCTGTGCGGCTGCTGGCCGTCGGCTTACATGTCGACTGGTACTGGAATGTCTGCCTTCGGGCGTAGATGGAGTTGTTATAGAGCGCGTGCATTAGGTAGGGATCTACATCTCCAAAAAACAAACCGACCTGAGAGAGAGAGAGAGAGAGAGAGAGAGAGAGGGAAGGAGTGAGGACCAAAGAATAGGGTTAGATTAGCATAGAGAGTTTCTAGGATGTGAATGTAACCTGTTGTACTCAGAAATGGTCTAGAACAACATATCCTTGGCTCTAATATGTCACAGTGGCCAGACTCCTTAATCTATTAACATCCCTCTGAACAGCACGACTCATTCTGTACGACCTGTTTAACTGACAGCACTAGATATTCTTTAATATTACACATTACTCTCATTTTTCGTGCTATAAGGTTTTGCAATATAATACAAGGTCGCAAGCTGTGTCTATTTATAATCAGCAAACAGCTCATTTCCAGAGCACCTTATACCTTTTTCCAGTGGTCTCTCTGATTAGACATCACCAGAAAGCCGCCGTCGTCGATCAGGTAGCAGAGCAGATCCTGAAAGATCAGCGGGGTTAGCTGAGAAGGCACGAAGCATCTACTGAATGTTAAAAAAAAAAAAAAAAAAAGCAATGAAGTCTGTGGAAGTGGCGGCGTGGTCGAGCGCCGATTTGTGAATGGAGGGCGGAGTCAGAGAAGGTGAGTGATGAAGAGTGCGCACCTGCGGGGAATTTGACTAACAAGCATTCTGTGTTGCAGTGAGCGGAGGCGAGGATGAGAGAGAGAGAGAGAGAGAGAGAGAGAGAGAGAGAGAGAGAGAGAGACGAGTGCCTGGGGAGAGAGAGTATACGAACCAGCCCAGAGCAGTGTGCTTGCGGGGGTGTGTGTGTGTGTGTGTGTGTGTGTGTGTGTATAGGTGTGAGGAGCAAGCCGTGGCCGCTGAGTGAGGGGAAAAAACGAAAGCGGGGAAAAAGGTTGTGAATAAAGAGCCTCTGGGTTGTTCTAAGCCTGTCTCCTGCTTCCTCATTTCAGCATGACACAGTGAGCTCGTCACAAAACCAAAGCTACATCACTTACATCACTGTTGACCTCACAGTCCATCTCACAGGATCTGGAAGGACCGCACTGTAATACACACACACACACACACACACACACACACGGAGGCATAAACAGACATCCAAAAAAGGAAGAGCGAGTAGTTTCACAGATTTATATTCTTTACTTATAACCGAGTCCAGTGTGTTTCCATCCTACCTTGTGAGACCCTTGCCTGCTGTCAGACACGTTGCTGGCCAGAATCTTGAACTTATCGACCCACGCCTCCAAATCCAGCTTAACCCCCACCACTAATTACACATGAGTGAACACACACACACACACACACACACAGTCACTAATCAGTAGCTGAAGTTTTCTTATGAACATGAGACATTGTGAGGCGATGTGTGCGATGGTGCCCTGCGATGGGTCGGCACCCTGTCCACGTGTCCACCAGTTCCCTGGGATCCAGGTTACCCCACGGCCCATGGACGGATGGACTGGAAATCATGATTACATTACAATGACATTCCTAAACCCTGTCACTTCTGCTTAACAAAAACCTACAAGAACACAGAAGGATTTTACCTGTAGGGTTGATACACACACACACACACACACACACACACACACCTGCTGGTTTCAGGGTTTTGCCTTGCACCGTAACCTCCACAGCAGTTGTGACGAGGATCCCCACTGTGCCGTTCTCTGTGATCAAAGTGTCCTCCAAGGCTGCAGGTCAAAGATCACAAAATAAAAACACACGTTACACTTCAGTACCGCATGTGTGCACCAGTTACACTATTTTTACACACTGATCATTTACATTCATGCGTCTCAACCACAGCGTGTTTTTCCACACTCTCGAACTAGTGTTTCTACAACGGTTCTGGAGCTGTTTTGTATACAGTAAGTGCCCTCGGCTGCCTGCTCTCCGAGTGCGAGTGCGGCTGTGCCTGTGATCTGACCTGTGCAACGGACGCCGCGTGGGAATGTAAACAACGCCTATGACAAGAAAGAGACTTATTCCATTTTGCTATAATGTTAGAACTGAAATAACACGACACAGCATTCTGCATGTGATCATGTGACTTCAGCATGTGACCACAGTGTGGGACTCACACGTGCGAGTTGGGGCTCTGAAGATGTAGCCCTTATTGTCCAGGCTGCGGCGGTAGAAGTTGGAATTCAGAGGCTCTAAATCTTCATCCCAAGATTCCGCCGCTCTGAAAGAGACAACGTCAAACACACACACACACACACACACACACACACACGCGCGTTCACACCAAGCAGACAGTCAACCAAATCTAAAATCCTCACCAAACTGTTCACTTCTTTTTACACACTTACGTGTTTGGATACACTCTCGTCACACCTCCATCAGTGGACGCGAACAATGCCAGGAAGCCATACCTGCCCGAAAGACCGCTTTTATTCTAAATCAACAGCATTTATTTAGACAGTACATGTCCAAGCATGTCCAGAACAATAAAAGTGACAGCTTATATCTACACAAACACACTTTAATCGCCTTTATTCCGAGATCAACAGTGTTTGTGCCATTTGTAATGAAATGAGCTCACACCAGGAACATTTAGCAAACTTTGTTATTTGTTAAAGGTTATTTATATACACATTCTAGCGGAGTAAATCAGCATCACAATTCTCCTCAATAATCATGAGGTCCTGATTCCAGAGTGGTAATGAGATTAAAGATATGTGAGGTGGATCAACATCACCATTTTAGAAACATTACGCAATGATATCTTTTAAATCCCCTCACGTGTTCAGGTCCTTGTTCTTCCAAGCCTTGGTGGCCAGCTGCCAGACGATCCCCGAATCCAAAATGGCGTTGTGAATCAGGCCTTGGTCACCTGTTACAGAAACACAAAACCATTACGGATCAATCAGACCTTCAGGACGGCAGCTGAGCCCGTGTTGATATTGTATACATCAATCTCTCTCTCCTGTTTTTATCAAATCAATAGGAGGAAGCCAAACAATGAGAACGATCTGTTACTGATATCATATCAATTGCAAGATTCTAAACAACCTGTATCATGCATGTGCTATTTTTAGCGTCGCTTGTCACTGGGTTTTTTAGTGATTTGCGCCCCCTAGTGCTCGGAAGCGCATTTGGGGATTGTTTAAAATAGAACAACGTGTTTGTAGAGACGTTATCACATGATAGTAAGTCTATGACGCGTTAATATCTGCCAACAATCAGATCAGTCAGCCCCTAATTACTAGCAATACTAGTCGTAGCTGTAAGTTTAATTACTTCTCAGTATATTCATGGTCAGCAATGTAATAAATGAGGTAAAGATATATATATATATATGAGAGAGAGAGAGAGAGAGAGTGTGAGGGAGATGGAGAGGTACGCACAGTCCTCTGTCTCTGGTGTGATCTCCACCATCAGCGACAGGAAGCTCTCCAGGAACTGGGTGTTGTTCTCGGCGATGTGCAGGCGCTTGCAGTATTCTCTGTAGAGGAGGAAAAAAAAATACAGCCGTTATAGCATTCCCTCACAGTCTAGCACTCTCACACTCACAGTCACACACATACCTCTCGATTCAGCTTCTCTTTCTCTCTCTCTCACACACACACACGCACACAAAACAGATCTCCACACAGTGCACTGACGCCAGTACCTCGGGGCCAGGAAGACATGTCCGGCTGATTCGAAAGAGCTGGGCAGCAGAGACTGCAGATCTGTAGAGACAGCGAGAGACCGTTAAACGGACAGAAGACATTCGATATGGCTTATTGAAAAAACTGTCTAGATGTCAGATTATACCAGAAAAATCAACATGATATGAGGTACAAGCTTTCGATAGATCACACTTCGCCAAGATATCAGCTTTAAACAGTGACTCAGTATCAAGTTCAGCATCAGGTTTCTAATCGATGACGATGAGTTTTCTGGCAAATTCAGCGCTTTCTAAGTGGGAAAAGAGTGCTACAGTTTGCCAAGTCACGTCTCAGCTTGTCAAATCTGAGAGACTTCCTAGGCTTTGTTCACACACCTGATGTCTAAACGGATTTCTATAAAACATGCAGCTTTTTCCAACAAAACAATATTATCCACTGAAAACCTCTGTAATAATAGTGAATGCTAAAAGTTCATCAGGTCCATAATGCTGAATCT
>CM074993.1:853400-863400 GCA_037576825.1 Pangasius krempfi
AAAACAATATTATCCACTGAAAACCTCTGTAATAATAGTGAATGCTAAAAGTTCATCAGGTCCATAATGCTGAATCTAGACCATGCTTGTGCTGATATAGTTTTCCTGAAATGATATGCACATACACCAAAACTGTGATTAATTAGTTTGTGCAGTTACCATGAATTTATTACACTGATTCATCCCTAGACTCTTCTCCTGCTTTAGAAGGCTGGACAAAAATAGCAGATTGCAATCATACAGTATTCGCTGAACCCTTGATGTGTTACAGATCAAGATTCTGCATTCTTTTGAATAATTTTTGAGCATGGCAATGCAACAGACTATCAACACACCCACAGGCTTATGTGATGTCAGTACTATATTGCGATATGGCCATAAAGATCAACCGCTTTAGCCTCTTTTTTACTCACACTGCAGCTGGAGCATGACGTCACTCAGGTCAGCCTGGATGTAGTACTCGCTGTATGAAGGCAGTACCAGGCCCAGACTGCAGGGGGCAACAGCGCATCACACACAGGAGACATAAAACATTAGGAGGAGTCTGTGACAAACTGGAACAAACCATTCCTGAACCAAGGTGGGGAATCTGACAAGAGTTAGGCATCCTGACATCTTTAAACACCGGTGTGACGATATGCTGATATAACAATATATCATGACAAGAGCTGAAATGAATACACCAGTGTTGTTCTTTGGTACATAGAATAACACTACAGAGAAACATTATTCTGATGTGCAGTTCATAACCTTAAAAATCAGCTGAAAAAAAGCAGAGAAAAAAATGTTAAGCAGTGAATCGTCTCGTACTGCGCAATATTTCAAACATTCCTGTACTTACAGATCCATGCACTTGACATACTCATTCCACCTTATACTGTATATTTTATTTCTACACCTATTTTAATTTTTTTTGCCAGTTTTATTTGTGATTTTAAACACAGCACATTTCATTCACTGGCAGCTTTTAAACAAGGGCAACTTTTTCACGCATGGACGGGGAGGCCTCAGGCTCCAAGAAGCCTAGTCCTTCATGCTACTGAAATACCCTTAAAATATACTTCAGACAGGAAGGAAGCTATCGAAGCAAAAGTATTTCAGACATTTGACCTTGCTGTGACCTTGACCCTGTTTGGATCAATCCCAGAATCTACTCAGTTCATCTGCTGGCTACAATGATATACAATACATACATCTAATATAAGTATGATTTGCGTATAACATTCATGCACTCGTTCTTGAGATATCACGCTAACAAGAATCTTGAACGGACAGACAGACGGATGAACGGATTAACAGGCAAATGGACAACCCCAAAAACATCATACGTCCATCACTTAGTGGCGAAACCATAAAACAGGATGTGGTCACAAGACTATTTTGGTATCAAAACATACAAAAGAAAACATACAGCATGTGGAACAGGCCAAGAAACACAATGCCGGTCATGACATCTTATGGATTTGGTTGTACTGAGCGCAGGTCTCACCTGTAGTCAGTGTCGTTGATGGGGGTCCAAGCATACGTCCGTACTGCCTCGTCTATATAGCGCTAGACACAGGGAATAATAACAATAATAATAATAATAATAATAATAATAATATCTTATAAACCACACATGCACACAAAGCATTTAAATTCTCTTAAATGTATTCATGTACCTCATCCATTGACTTGACGAGAGTCTTGATGGTCATCTCACCTGCTCGGCCGTCTATCATCTGCCTTCGGATCT
Source organism: Pangasius krempfi (assembly GCA_037576825.1). NCBI lineage: Eukaryota > Metazoa > Chordata > Actinopteri > Siluriformes > Pangasiidae > Pangasius > Pangasius krempfi. Next base: position 855,136 of record CM074993.1, read on the forward strand.
TAAGAAGGAAAAGTCAGAGAAAGTGATTTTACTGAGCAAAACCAATAGACAGAGTAACTACAGTTAAAGTCAGTGAATAAGTATATAAGAAGCTGTACAACAGCAGATCTGCATTTCACTCCAGTCTTTAGTGTCCCACTGAGACTAGTGTAATTCATCTAAAGGAACCCGAATCTCTCAGAGGAAACACTTCTGGTTCTGTTACTGTTTTCGTTCATGTTTATACCTCCTGTTTATTGCTGTCTTCCACTTCGGCATCTAAGAAGTCCAGAGTCACGGGTTCAGGCAGGTCCACCACCTGAGAACAGACATACAGAAGCTTGCTGTTTACTTCCTGCGTTTTTTTCCTGCGTCCAGCTTTGCCGTGACCATAACCCACCTTTATTGTTTGGACTGGTTTTTGGTGAAATCATTGATGTTTTACAGTTTCATGTGTCTCCTGGTGACCTGCATTCTTATGTTCAGGGTCTGATATTGTTTTGGTGTTTCAGACTCATCCTGCCTTGGCTAAGCACATCGACTAATTATCTAGTGTCTGCTGTAATCAGGAAAAACACTGCTCCATCTGAACTCACCGAACAAACCCCCGAATGAATAACACCAGCCTTGTGATTGGTGATCGTGGAGCTTTACTCAAAATTAGCTCCGCCCACTTTACATTGCAGTGAATATGGCACCATTGCAAAGTCACCGATTATCCACAGTTGGCACGGTATAATAAGATCACACGACTCACATTAACCTCATTAGAAAGAGCACGAATTCAGCTTCCCTGCGTCTTAATTAGAAAATGTGTTGGATGGAGTCATTTTGTCCGACAAGCCAAAAAACGTGCGTCGCAAGACGAGGTGTAAAATGATCTGTCATGCAAGTCCATAATCAATCCCATAATCCCTTCACACCAATCCCACAGTGGCAGTACATATAAATAATTTTAAAAAAAGACAAGCCAAAGGAAATGGTGTTAATTTTGATAGAATGAACGTCCTAGAAACCTTCCAACTATCACATCCATGCTGATCACACTGATCTGAGTGTAATCTGAGCAGAGGGATTCTGGTTTCACTCCCCTTCTCCCGTAAGACCAGAGCCGAACGAGTGAGAGCACTGTTTACTATACAGGTCCAGAACAAATACCAGTTCAGTTCACTTCACTTCGCCACAGTGAGTCTTTCTCGTCTGCTCAGACACTGTCGTGCTCATCACCTTGGTCTGCAGGTTTGGGTGAAGGAGCAGATATCCGTTTGGATCGATGGCAAAAATGTAGCCATTGGCTCCCAGCTACAAAAAAAAAGAAGAACATTTCTATCAGTTTTGCAAATGTTAAGCAAATAAAACTTAACTCCTATAAACTACTCCTGTAGTTTTTACTGTACTCCTGTAAAATACTCTGGAAGACCAAACACTGGCCACATACACTGTTCACGCAGTGAGCTTTCTCACTGCCACTTAGGTGTTTAGATCTACTGAGCATGTGGCTAAAGCAGGAAGTGTGATCATTCTGTAAGAGCCAAGCTCACGTTGTAGCGTGGTGCAAGCCTCTTCAGTTCGTCCAGGTGAACGTCCACGCCCATCACTCCCAGGATCAGCTGATTCTGTACAAACACCACAGTGCAATCAGACTGAGAAAGGAGTGCCAGTGTCCCGAAGCTCATCTGCCACATCTGGCACAAAATGCTAACAATAAACAGCAGTGACACCAATCTGCATAACCAAACGATGGCTTTACTTCTTAGTAATTATTAAGTCTAATGATCCGTTTTACAGATTCACAGAGTTTGCAAGCAATTTATAAAGTATATGATGATGACACTGATGATGATGATGATTATATTTCTATGATACACCAGGGGTATCTATCTATATATTTTTTTGTCAGATGATCGTTTCTGCAATTTTATATTACTTTTCATTTTGTGAAAGGTTTTAATATCATTACACAAAACATTTTCTAAACATTCAATACAAAATGGTAACATCAAATCAGGCACTTCCAATCAGAGTCTGTAACTGGTATAATACTGAGGATGCCTCAGAAAGGTTTACTGTGATAAAAATCAAAAACAATGATCACAATGCCAATATCATATCGTCATATTGTCCAGCCCCGGTGATGCTGACACTGATGATGATGATGATGATGATGATGATGATGATGGAGAAATACCTGAGAGTTTCCATCCATAGTGAGATTAAAGACAGGCATCGTCCCAGTCACCACCAACCCCAAACCCTGTCAATGACCAACATTACATCATCAATACAAATTCCTTCCAGGCGCCTTAGCTTTATTGTCATCACAGTCTGCTTCATTCATTCTTGTATAAAAAAAAGAGAGGAAGCAAGAAAGTGCAAGTGAAACTTCTGAAGAGCCACTTTAGGAACAACAAAGAAGCGCTACAGTAGCACATGTTGGTCAGGGACGCTCATTAGCCGACTGAGATTGATTTATTACAAGCCCCTGCTGCTCTCAATATAAAATCCCCACTGTAGCACTTAATGAAGGAATAAATGAAAGAGCAACCGACAGAATTAAAGAGGAAGCAGATGATGCAGACCACATTAATCCATTACACAGATACCTTTATCCTCACACTTACAATCCACTGTCTGTCTGTCTGTCTCTGTCTGTCTGTCTGTCTCTGTCTCTCTCTCTCTCTCTGTCTCTCTCTGTGACTCTCTGTCTCTCTCTGTGACTCTCTGTCTCTCTCTGTGACTCTCTGTCTCTCTCTCTCTCTCTCTCTCTCTCTCTCGCTGCCTGCCTGCGTGTCTGTCTGTCTGTCTCTCTCTCTCTCTCTCTCTCTCTGACTCTCTGTCTCTCTCTCTGTGACTCTCTGTCTCTCTCTCTCTCTGTGACTCTCTGTCTCTCTCTCTATGACTCTCTGTCTCTCTCTCTCTCTGTGACTCTCTGTCTCTCTCTCTCTCTGTGACTCTCTGTCTCTCTCTCTCTCTGTGACTCTCTGTCTCTCTCTCTGTGACTCTCTGTCTCTCTCTCTCTCTGTGACTCTGTGACTCTCTGTCTCTCTCTCTCTCTCTCTCTCTCTCTCTGCCTGCCTGCGTGTCTGTCTGTAATTTATTCTATGCAGTTCATCACACGCTTCTTCTCTGCCATCTGAAAGCACACTGAAAAAATTCAATTCAATACATTTTTTTTATATCTAATAAATTTAGTGCGGTTTAAAGTTTATGTTTATTAAATCATTAAAATAAAACCCATCTAAATGTGTAAAGTGTCTATCTTAAACACATCTCAGGTGAATTTTACTGTGAAAATCAGACAGAGTTGTAGAGTGCCTTTTTTTTCTGCCTGATCTACAACTCGTTTCTCCCTCCCACCGCACACGAGTCATTAATATTCATAAAGCAGTCTCCCAGCGTTCATTAACATTCATTAGCTAGATAATATCCTTCCTACATTCTACACGTCAACACAAGCAGCTGTCTTTTTCTCCTGCGGTTTCAAACCCAGCAAAAAACTTGCAGAGTCATTTAATGTCCTGAAACCACAAAATCATTTGCCTGCAGTCCTACCGACCCTTAGGGGTGTGTGTGTGTGTGTGTGTGTGTGTGTGTGTGTGTGTGTGTGTGTGTGTGTGTGTGTGTGTGTGTGTTTAAAACAAAGGTTATTTGTTTCTCCAATCCCTTCTTCCCTTCTTCCTCACTGTCGTCGCAACTCCTTATTTTCTGCTATCTTGTAAGATCATTACTCATCACACTGTACATCATCTCACTAAAATCAGATTACATGGTGAAGACCCTCTAACGACAGCGAGCATGTTGGCATGTTTCACCGCCACCGGCTCGGCTATTGGTAGGCCGTGTTTGGTCACAGTGGCACTAAATCACATCACATCATGCATTCTAAGAGCAAAGAACACTTTTACGGTGTGAGATTTTTTTGTCTGTGACAATCGGGTCAAAATTCAAACAGTGTAAAGCCATCTTTAAAAAAAAAATAAAAAAATATATGACATTTAAACTTTTCGTAAACATCTTCAGGCTACTTCCACAATGACTCCAGTCCCAAACTGCAGTGTTTTATGATATTCACATACTTCAGTTTGGTGTATCTGCAAAAGTAATTTGTAATTCCCCCCCCACTTCACGCCACATAAATCAATCGGTGTGACGTCGGAGCATTTTTTTCAAGCCCGGGTCCATATGGCAGCGAGACAGCAGTGTGCGGTTCTGGGACGTGCGAGCACACTCTAATGATGCACAGAGACTCTCTCACCAGGGCGTCCTGATAAACGTTGGTCCACTGAACCTGCTTGGCACTTCGCCCAGCCAAGACCATGGGGCGACCGAGCACGTCCAAATACTCCTGTAATACACACACACACACACACACACACACACACACACACACACACACACACACACACGATACAATTAGTCCAGTATATTAAGGTTTGATTCTCTACTAGTTAATAAGCACAGTTTATCATTCTACAGAAGCACCCTGGGTGTGATAAGTGAATGTGTGTGCGTGTGTGTGACAGAGAGAGAGAGAGAAAGTGAGATCGTAAGTGTGATGGATTCTCACCTGGGTGTTAATCCTGATGGCGCAGATGGAGCGGATCTCAAAATAGTAACCTACAGGAGGTAGAAGGGAAGGAGTGTGTAAAAGAGAGAGAGAGAGAAAGAGAGAGAGAGAGAGAGAGAGAGAGAGAGAGAATTTCCTTCAGCACAAGGCAGCGATCATGCTAATACAGCTGGTCTAATTTTAAAATACTCTGGAGGATGATGTTGGGTTTAAGTGACAGTCCACACCCTGGCCCCTTATATAAGACAATTAATTAGCTAGCTATCCATGATGCGCACACACACACACACACACACACACATACACACACTCACCTTTGTTAGCGCAGGCGATCCACTGAAGCGGCGTGACGTCGTAGTTGTGCTGCCCCACTGAGAATGTAAACACTCGCACCTTCAGAGAAGAATTTAAAACATCCGAAATTAAACCTCACGGCCCGACTGACACGTTGCACTTTTCAGCTCAGCACACACGACGCTAATTACCGAGCTGAACTTCCTCCCGAAACAGGAAAGACAAACGTATAGCGAGCATGTACTGATCAGGCAGTGGGGTGTTTAAGGCGCTGGAAATGGAGGCAGCTGTATCAGAGACGCTGAACACACACACACACACACACACACACAAAGTGAATATAGAGATGTATGTAGTGTGGATTCAAAGCAATTTTAATACTAAACCCCGCCTCTATATCGAGCACTACGCTAAGCTTGACCTTGAATAATCCTTCATGCAGACGGTCTTGACATATTTCCGATAATATCCTGTTTTCACACGACTGGATTTAAAACACAGGGTCGACACACTGAATGAATTCCATTATATAATCTCAGCTGAATGAATGCGACAGACACTTCTCACACAAAGCCGTTTCCATTTACTCGTTCTGCTGACGCTTTTATCCAAAACCACTTACAGCTGAGACAGGACGCACCTGAGCAGGTAAAGGTTTACAGCTCTCTCTAACCTGAACTTACAGCCTCCTAATTAGCAGCTCAGAGCCTTAACATCTACAGGTGGACGACATGACCAGAATATCAGATTACGATTATTTCAAGACATTTCTACGCATCACGTTACACAAGCTATATACAGAGGTGCTGCATTTCAAAATAAACCTCTAAAAAAATGAGTTCTGTTTCTACTTTTTTATTCAATGTCTACAGAAATGTATGAAACAATGGAAAACCAGAATAATCCGCAAATTCTAATTCTAATGTTAGATAAAGATATCATGATACACACGATATCTCAGAAAAGTGTATCGTGATATAATTTATCACCATATCGATATTATATTGTTATATGTATTAACAACTAAGCCATTTCTGTAAATTAAGACACCACAAGCTGCAATTCTCCTTTAATTTGGTATCGATACCGACAGAGCGTTACAAGTGATGGGGACAATAACTTTAAACACATTGATACAGACAGACTATCGCTGCTTATAAAAGCACTCATCTGAAAACAAAATAATGTCCTTGAAAGCAAGTATATGTAGATTTCAGGTGAGACACCTTTTCTTTACCTGGTAGCTATGTTTGCGTTATAGCTCCTGTGTAAACCTAAAGAACATTCGTTTTTTCGCTCGTCATGCTGACTTTGTGTCATCACTCCTCCTCATTGAAGAGCTGTGTGTCATCCACAAACACACACTAGCGCACTAAATAGTATGTGAAAATAAAGCACTGCCAGATTAGCTTCCACTTAGCATGCGGCTTTGTGACACGCCCTCTTTTTGTGGGCTGTTCCGCATGTTGATTGTCCTCCATGAGCCAATCACAGTGAGTTATTTAGGTGGGTTTTTTGTCACCTAGATGAAGACTGAAAGAAGCATATAAAGATTTGGGGCGAGTTTGTACAGAAAAGATTTTGGGTGAGAAACACACTGATCATTTGTTAGCTATAGTTTCCTCGTAGTTTCAGCGCAAAACTAAAGAAGTTGAATTCAAACACCACGCGTGCGACTGGCTGCATTTGGGGTAAGATGTCGTCTTGGTCATCTTTCAGCACACCTGACCCGATCCGGCGCGTGTCCTAAACGTTGGTCTTTACTTGCAGGGTTAGACTCACCGTCTTGTTGGGCCAGTTGTACTGCTCGAAGATGTCCTGAGCTCGATCCTCACCGCCGTCCGTAAACAGCATGATTATTTTATTACAGTTCGCTCTGGGGACGTTCGTCTTCTGCAAAAAAAAATCGTTATGATATTAAATTACATTTATATGGATACTGCATGCTAATTAATATGTGCAATTTGTATGTGTTTAAAAAAAAAAAAACAATACTTACTGAGGTCTAAAGAAAAGATAAATCTAACACTCTTGACCCAACTGATGGATGGATGGATGGATGAACAGACAAACAGACAAGACAGACAAACAGATAAATGGCTGGACAAAGATATCTAGACAGACACACAATGAGAGACAGACATGTAGACAGAATGATGTTTATCTGCATCCTGATCAGTAGCTCTGTGATTTACAGACAGACGGACAGACAGACGGACAGACAGACGGACAGACAGACGGACGGACAGGCGGACGGACAGGCGGACATGTACACGGCTCTACAGTTCTGCGAGTTACAGAGCGGACAGACAGACAGACAGACGGACAGGCAGACAGACGGACGGACGGACAGACGGACGGACAGACGGACGGACAGACGTCTTACGTTGAGCAGCTGGTTGAAGGCGAAGTGGAATCCTGACTTGTAGTCCGTCGTGCCTTTAGCTTGCATCTGTGCCACGTGCTCTTTAAAGATTTTTTTGTTCCTCACATTCGCCTGGACCAAGTGTTTAAAACACGGCACCACCGCCTCCGCCTTCTCGTTAAACTGAACACAGGAGAGATGGAGGGAGAAGAAAAAACAGAAAGAGGGGGAGGAAACAGAGAGAAAAGGAGAAATGAGAGAAAAATATAAGAGAAGAAAAGAGATACAATCTGTAAAATGATTCGCTGGAGACTTATGTCTGACGGGACAATGTCTACACTTAGACCGTTCTCATGGTGTGTGTGTGTGTGTGTGTGTGTGTGTGTGTGTGTGTGTGTGTGTGTGTGTGTGTGTGTGTGTGTGCCTCCGCTCACCCGTGCCACATTAACGTAATCGTCATCAGACAGCGTGTCCAACATCTCTGTTACTGAGGCTTTAATCAGCTTCAGAGTTAAACCACTCACACTGCCGCTCCTACAGAGAGAGAGAGAGAGAGAGAGAGAGAGAGAGAGAGAGGGAAGAGCACATGAACAGACAGACAGAGATAGAAATAGTCATTGTTCTTCATCTGAGGTATTCAAACTGAACTGTAGGCGGGGAGCATGAGAGATCCAGGTGAAAATACTACATGAATAAATACAGGAGTGACCATTTCAGACCTTTATGCCCCTAATAAAAACATCGCAGACGAAGCCAGAGTGACTGACAGTTGCGCAGCTGAGAGGAGTTGATGCGGCTCCCTCGCTTCCAATACCACGTAATGTGCTAATGTGAAATAAACCCGATTAATGTGCGTCCAACTTAACCATCATTACATATCTAGTGAGCATCAGTTAATTATTTTTACTAGAGATGCCAATAAGGAACTTTTGGTTTTTGGACAAAAAAAAAGAGAAAATAGGCTGAACATTCTGACTAGAAAAGAAAGACAAAATAGGTCTCTGAAAGAAGTCTCAAATCTAACACTTTACAGTGATTTAAAACACACTGCAAAACATGG
>CM074993.1:868400-875324 GCA_037576825.1 Pangasius krempfi
AAAATGGATAAAAGTATGACATGTCGTTCTTTAATAAATAAAAATTTGTAATGGTTGGCAAACTGCTGTGGTGTAAGAGGAATAGAGCTTGGAGACGTGCTGTTAGAGGAAAATAATCATCTTCGGGGTGGTAACAGTAACTGCTGTTATTAAGCATTTTCCTGAGTGTTTTATTCCTTACTTATACTGCTGAATGTGAGCGCGAGGCTGACGTGAACCTCTTTAGAGAGCTGCTCCCTGAGGCTTCATATAATAGATTTTTGAATAATTAAGGAGCAACCAAGTTAAATCTAGCAGATAAAATAAAGTCTCATAAATCCGTGTTTTCATTACACAATAAATCAGGACTGTAGATGTTAAAGGAGAAAACTGGAACCTTCTGACCTTGATGCCATCCTGCCATCGATGTGCCGTCTGCACTCTCTCTGCTTCTGTGGCGAGTTTCTGTTAAAATAAATAAATAAATAAATAAATAAATATTTACACTGTCATGTGACTTGGACCTATTCCTAGTGTATAAAGCAAAACATTTTTCCCATTTATTTCAGTATCATACAAACACACACACACACACACACACACACATCAATTTGAGAAAAGTACTAAAAACACACAGTGCGCTCACCTCCAGCGCCTTCTTCTTTTTGGACAGCAGCTTCTCGATGTCCGAGGCCACCTTCTCCACTATCTCTCTGGGGTTGTTCCTGACGAGGGTGTACTGCCTCCTCTTCTCGCTGTACAGCTGAAACAGAGCCGAGAAAAAAAAGAAAAAGAAAAAAAAACACCAGATGATTCATTTCTGAATGATTCGATGTCTAAATGAATTCCTCCTCCACATCTTACAGCCGTTTAACCCTCCAGCTATCTGTGCATTTCTAACACCAAGAACAGAGATCCTTACTGCTACATGCAGGCTTTCATTTACAGGTATAAAGACTATCACCAGGATATTCAGTACCCTGGAACGGAGGTATCAAAGACCTGCAGTAAAGGGGTAAAGGGGAAAATACAGGCCTTTACATATTTTGTATAGGAGCCTGACTTTTTAACATCGTTGTATGCTAGATGGGTTATCACTCAATAATACACCGGTCTACTAGCAGATGAGCCAATCAACATATTAACCTGGAATGACTGACAGCCCCGCCCACTTCCCCAACTCGCTTCCGTAAATTCTGATCAGGTGTTCTGCTCTCCACTGATTCACCCACTCAATAAGATAAGCCGATTCAGCGTTCTCGCTTAGAGAATGTCTTGAGTTCATAAAAGTGAAATAAAAAAAAATAATAATTTATAATATATATAATAACCTATAATTGTATGATTAGTGTAGCTCACATTAGACAAGCATATAGCTAACAGCAGTTAACTAGATTTATTAGGGATGTAGTAAAGGCATGAACAAAAAAAAAAAAAAAAAAAAAAAAAGAGTAAATAAGCCTACAACGAAGCGTCAAATCTAACACTGAATTATAATTATATGGTCACGATGATTAGAAAGTGATTAACACCGCTGTTTGTTTAATGCTCGCCTGCACACACACGTTCAGACGGTTTGAGCAGATCAACAGCGAAAACACCGCCCGTGCAGAAGCGTTTCACAGGTTCTACAAGGAATACTTGTTTTCATGTGGTTCTATTTTATATCATTATTTAATTTTTTCACCCAGTTAATAATAGGCAATAAAAGCTCTGCCCATATGGGATGACTCAGCCAGGAACAGGAAATAGTAGAGGAAAGGGAGATGGTGTGGAAATGGGAGAGAGTGGAGGAACGGGAGAGAGTGGAGGAACAGGGGATAGTGGAGGAACGGGAGAGAGTGGAGGAACGGGAGAGAGTGGAGGAACAGGGGATAGTGGAGGAACGGGAGAGAGTGGAGGAACGGGAGAGAGTGGAGGAACGGGGGATAGTGGAGGAACAGGGGATAGTGGAGGAACGGGAGAGAGTGGAGGAACAGGGGATAGTGGAGGAACGGGAGAGAGTGGAGGAACAGGGGATAGTGGAGGAACAGGAGAGAGTGGAGGAACGGGAGAGAGTGGAGGAACGGGGGATAGTGGAGGAACGGGAGAGAGTGGAGGAACGGGAGAGAGTGGAGGAACGGGAGAGAGTGGAGGAACAGGGGATAGTGGAGGAACAGGGGATAGTGGAGGAACGGGAGAGAGTGGAGGAACGGGAGAGAGTGGAGGAACAGGGGATAGTAGAGGTCAAGGCAGCTAAGGGGAGGCAGGGAAATATACGAGAGCTAGCATTAGTAAAAGACCTAGCAGGGAAACAGAGGCAGTAGAGGAACAGCGAAACCGGGGGTAAATGAGCTAGTCAGAGATGTTAGTATGGAGAATTAGGAAAAACAAACAGCATAGGAGTGACTGACATGTTAGAGAAGGTAGAGAATCTAGTGGAACTAAAAAAATGAAGGGTAGCAAAGAAAGCTAGCTAAACTAGAGAGTCAAAAAAACATGAACCAAGTCACTAGCCTAGCTAGGGTAGGGGAGCTAGAGGATGAAGAGGTATAGGAACTAGAAGATGCTGGAGAGGAGACAGAGGAGCTGGGACAAGGGAACTGGAGGAGGTAGGAGATCTTGGTTAGCCAGAGTCAGTAAGCAAGGAGACAAAAGGGAACTAAACAGACTAAATAGTGGAACTAGAAGATGCAGGGGAGTTAAGAAGGCTAGAGGCACCAATCAAAATAAGAAACGTAGAGATCTAGACTTGCTACGGTAGTAAGAAGGAACTGGGAGAAGATCTAGAAAGGGAACGGGAAAAAAGGAAGCTGGGAGAAGTAGGAAGGATAAACTAGGGGACTTGGAGAAGTGTAGGCAGCGGAGTTAGGGGATGTAAGAGAACTAGGCTAGGGCAGGTTTCAGTCGTATGCTGTTATGCAGAGTTCAGTTTTAATTTCACTTTTTTTAAACATTTTACACTCCACACGTTGTACGCAGCCCAGCTAACCCCCGATGAGCTCTGACTCCTGGCCATGACGCAGTGCTGCTTCTGCGTTATTAAAAGTCACTGTGTGAACACGGCTCTATGCTACCGGGTTTGGCTGTAAATGAGTTATGTGCTGGTGTGCGTTTCGTTCTCGTCGCGGTGGTTTGCTTAGCGGTGAGAGAAGTGAGCGGGAAACACTTCTGCAAGCTGCTCGCATGGCGCCTCTCCGTTAATAAAGCTCTCTACAACATTATGGGAGAATCTCAACACTGCAATCCTGCAATACCAGGACTGTATAAATGCAGCTGCGCATCAAGGACATTCCAGCGCATCAATTTTTGCAATGTTATAATAATATTTAATAAAAGTATGTGCTCAAGTTACAGACTAAATACAATTCTTGGACAGTTTTCAGACAGAAATCTACTAAATAGAGATTATTTACATATCATACTTTAATCAATAAATCAAATTGAGAAGTCATGATTCTTTCAATCATTTAGTAAAGATTCAACTAAATTGAATCATTCTGAGATGAGAAAGGCATGCTTCCTACAAACACATCCAACTATCACACACACACACACACACACACACACACACACACAACCTCTTTCATAACCAGAGTTTATTTATAGTATTTGCATCTAGAACTGGACAAGTAAACAGATCCAGTGCCTTCTTTCCACACACACACACACACACACACACACGCATTCATTTTCACATCTCAATCATTTTTCTATTTAGTAACACTATTTTTTTTAAAAATTATAAACCTCAGCAGCGTCTCATTGTAGATTCAGCGTCGTCATTACATCGTTACTTCTAGTGCGTAGCGCATGTGTGGTTTGTTTACTCGGACTCGCTCGCAGCTGGGCTTTTAAAGCAGAGGTAGCTCTTGTCTCTATCTAATGCTAGCTAGAACGTAATGCTGCTTTTCCTTAACCAAATACATTTATCAGTTTGAAGGCAGATCATTAAATTCATACTTGTAAACATATCCTGAACTGGAACGTGAGCTACAGAGCGAGCTGAAGGCAGAGGGAGTTGCTCAGGCACCGTCGTCCAGCTGGCACAAACCCACCGTGCCATCTGCCTCCCCCTCACAGGCCTAAAGATTACACTCAGAGGTCACTCTGGGGACTGGACTATAAATCACGGCCAGCCCGAGTAAAGCTGCAGAGATTTCAAGCCTAGAGAAAGCACTCGGTGAACACCTTCTGGCTGTAATGCGCTAGCGATGCATTACCCCACTGTTATGGTCGAATGTAGCAGGATAGCTGTAGCCAGTAATCTGATTTTTTTTTTATTCACAATAAAAATAGACTCAAGTGAACAATAAGCTCACTTAAGATAATTATTTAATCTCGCCAAACTACATATAATTCGAACGGTCCTATCAGTCAATATTTGACCACTGATTTATGATAGAAGTGTTACAACAATTATAATTCCTTGATTTGTGTGATGAGTAACCATGGAAACATGCAAACTCAAAGCAGGAGTTATGACATTATTATGAAATGTGATGAAAAGTAATGGTTCGGTCCGAGATAATCATCATTGCTATCTATTTTATATTCAATTGTGTATTGACCTGACGGGTGTTTAAGTGGTGAAAAACTCTTTCATAATGCGATGCGAATATATCATACACATCATTTTCGGGCTTGTGCAAGTTAAGATTATTCAAAATGATTCATATCTAGCCGATATTCGAATTTGCCGTGCTGTGTCTGGCGGAGGATCTGTGAAACCTGGATGACACCTTTTCAGGTGTTGCAGCGCTGAAGATGCGCTGTTATTGTATTTGAGTTCATTTTTGCAGTGACGGCAGACAACATTGTTTTTCACACCTCACTTCGTCGTTTGTTGCACGGACCCTCGTCTGTGCGCTGCCGTGCCGGTAAATTGTAATCGAGGATTTTTTTAAAATCAGGTACTCGAATTTAATCGAGTCATCGTTACAGCCCTGGTTACAGCGTTGTAGCCCAGTGTGAACGAAAACTTCCTCACCATCAGCTTTTTAACTCTATGTTCACACTAGCGAGTACAACAGCCTACAGCCCACTATACGATTTATACCCATAACTTTTATTTAAACTATATTTGTTTGATTTACATGTTACTCCCTACGCTATGTACTAGCCTTGCTGGTGGACTAGCAAAGCAAGCTAACTATACTAGCTGAGTACACTCACCAGACGCACCAACGATCTGCTACTTCCTACCAAGATTTATTTTTATTTCGTAACGTCTCTATACACATTTAATGAGAGATCTTACATAACAGGATAAGACAAAACCACGTTTCCAAGTTATTCTTATATTCTTATACCAAGTTACTCTTATATTTTTGTGCATCAAACAGTAAATATGAACCAACTGCAGGCAGAAACTAAAACAGTGAGTGGGGAACAGAACAAACGTCGGACCACACGTGCCACAGGATTGGTGTGAGGAATCATTTAAGCCAAATATCTGGACTTGTCATCATACAAAATTTACAGAAATCAGAAAATCTCAAGTCAAATTTACTGGTCCCTTAGTCATGTCGCTGAAATTATGGTTCTGTGTTGCGCATGTACAAAGAAAATGAATGATCGCCTGCCCCAAGCTAGTGTGAACGTACGACAAATCCGCACTAAGTACCAAAGCATTAGGTTATAACCTAATCCTTACACCTACCCATTAGTACTAATGCAGTAATTCTAGCTATTATATGACTGGTATATTGTGTAATTAAAATCAATAGCTAACATCTGGCAGTGATATCATGGTGAGGTGTGCAATTAATTTAACCCAAGGTCGTGTTTTTTACAGGACATATGACAATAAAACTTGGCTGAGGTGTTGCGTTTGTAACAACAGGGCTCCTTGAACTCTAATTATACTTTTCAAACCATTTCTCTCCTTTTCCCAGTACACTCACACGGCTGAATTCAATCACGTCTGAGAACCATACTGTAATAAGAGCAGAGGCTGCAAAGCCAATTTTACAATCCATCATCTCCCACACAGGCAGTGGAAAGCTTCTCCCATCAGAAAGAGCACAGAGGAGAGAAGTGTGCGGGCAAATTGGATCAGGTCCATTTACTCGGACAGTCTGATTGGTAATGACGGCGTGTCTCCTCTGAGACGCACTGTACTTTTCTATTACACAAATCAATGAGACCGCTCAGTCAATCGCAGAACTTTCCCAAAAGACAAGCAGTCATCAAATCACCCAAATCCAATCTCACACAAGTGCTCCTTGTTGTACACACATCTGTCCCATGCATGCACTAGTCATGTTTTAAAGCCTCACCACTGACTTCACATCCATCACAGGACATTTCCTGTCACCTGCTTCCGGATTATCAAGGACTGACAAGATAAGATAAGATTATTTTGTTGTCTTTACACAGGCAACGAAATTTAGTTTAGCAGCAATCTGTCCAACACACAATTACACCATGAGCCCTAGTCACCCTAACTAATCTGGGTACACATTCTCCTACCTTCCAGAATTCTCCTATCTATTCCTATCTCCCTCAGTTCCCCTACCTTCCCCACCTTTTAAAGCTCCCCTACCTTCCTCACTTCCCCTACCTTCCCCACCTTTTAAAGCTCCCCTACCTTCCTCAGTTCCCCAATCTATCCTACATCCCCCAATTCCTCTACCTTCCCGACTATCCAGAGTTCCTGTACTTCACCTAGTTCTCCTACCTCTTCTAGCTAACCTACCTTCCCTAGTATCGCGGCCTCCTCTAGTGCCCCTACCTGCCCTAGTTCCCTAACTTCCATAATTCCCCCATCTCCCCTAGTTACCCTGCTTTCTCCCTTCTCTATTTCCTGTAACTTCTCTAGTTCCCCTGCCTGCTCTACCCTACATAATTCCACTACCTCACCTAGTTCCTCTACTTTCCAAAGTTCCACTACGTCCCCTAGTGCCCTTACCTTCTGTAGTTCCCCCATCTCCCCTTGGTCACCTAGTTACCCAGGACTGTGCT
>CM074993.1:911934-922336 GCA_037576825.1 Pangasius krempfi
CCTGTCAGTACCAGGAAAGGAGGCGTGGCCTCTGCGCCCGTCAGTACCAGGAAAGGAGGCGTGGCCTCTGCGCCTGTCAGTACCAGGAAAGGAGGCGTGGCCGCTGTGCCTGTCAGTACCAGGAAAGGAGGCGTGGCCTCTGCGCCCGTCAGTACCAGGAAAGGAGGCGTGGCCTCTGCGCCTGTCAGTACCAGGAAAGGAGGCGTGGCCTCTGCACCTGCCAGTACCAGGAAAGGAGGCGTGGCCTCTGCACCTGCCAGTACCAGGAAAGGAGGCGTGGCCTCTGCGCCTGTCAGTACCAGGACAGATGTGTGACGTTCCACTGCACGAGACACTTTTTAAATTGAAACTGAATTTGTCAGAATCAGGCCGAGTCTCACTGTTGCACTGAAACAGCTGTAAATCTTATATTAAATTACTGTCTGTTCACATTCATTACTCAATAAGATACATGGTCGACTTTTACATTTGAAATCTGTCTGCGTCTCACCTCGGTTAGCAGCGTGAGCTCGTTGTTGTAGGTGGGTCGCGTGTAGACGAACACGGGCCGCGCGGTGCCGTTCCCGGTGGAGGCCAGCCTCATGCCCTCTCTGACGCGGTTCCTGACGAACTGCCGGCCGATGGCTCGGTCCTTCAGCGCGCGTCCCAAGTAGACGGAGGGAAAGAGCGCCGTGCTCTCGGTCCACAGCCACCGCAGCTGGTCGTTGCGCTGCATCTCCACTTCCGGGCAGCGACCCGTGTAGTTCTTCAGGCCGCTGCTGCTGAGGTAGTCGTGATTATAGCAGTCGGGGAACAGGTAAAAACCCCAGAGCTGCTGGGGGCGGAGGCTTTTCGCTGTGCGCAGCGTCTCCAGCATGAACTTTCGTGCTGAGAGCTCGAATTCCTGCTGAGCCACTTTGGTCACCTGTTCAGCCGTCCAGTTGGGATTCTTTTCCGATATGAGCTTCTTGGATTTTTCACGGTAAATATCTTTGGCCTTCCAGTTGCGGATCCAGAGCGGCCTCCATTCCTCCCAGTCGAACACGGCCAGCCCTTTAGCCGTGGGTTCGCTGATGTACTTCTGGAGTCCTTTGGGAATTTTGGCTAAATGCTCCGCGAGGCTGGCGAGCTGCGGCAGGCCTCCGTTCACGGGGCTGCCGTCAG
Organism: Pangasius krempfi; assembly: GCA_037576825.1. Lineage (NCBI taxonomy): Eukaryota > Metazoa > Chordata > Actinopteri > Siluriformes > Pangasiidae > Pangasius > Pangasius krempfi. Next base: position 913,078 of record CM074993.1, read on the forward strand.
TTTCGTAATAAGGGTACAGTCCCAAACGATCTTTGTAGAAGATGGTGAGGTTTTGGCGCACAAAGCCCTCAGTGGGATACGCCACAATCTGGAAGAGCTCGAACGGGAAACTGACGCGGTGCCGCGGGGTGCAGTCCTCCGTCGGAGCGTTCCACACCAGCAACAGAGGCTTCTGGGAGTAGAGCGGCCATCTTGTAGTTTTGAGCTCCTGTGCACAAAGGAAGGTCGACAGACAGAGCAGAAGCGGGAAGAGAAAGAGCGACATCGCTCCCGTTTTCTCACACGGCCACCTCTACGCCCTGTAAACACACACACACACACACACACACACACACACACACAGTGTAGATCAGATTTAAGAACTCTAAAAACCTCTGGCATCTGTTTGTAGAGTCCATCCTTGACTCTCTGACGTTTAACGCTTGCGCTTGAGAAATCGGTTTTCCAGCCGTGTGTGGAACCACAAATGTGCGCTTCAGACACGATAAAGTGCCGTTTTTACAGCTTCGCTCGCTGTGGCCTGATTTACCCAGAGATTATTAAATCTCCTGCAATCAGGCTGAAATAAAACAGAGTTCTGCTTTTTTTCCAGTTCAATTAAAATCTGGTTAAATTATATAACTGCACAGTAAAACTGTTACTCACAGGCCGATTTTGGGTCATGACCCGCTGGTATGAGTACTGATGATCAGATTTACACCGTAACGCAATATTTAACACACACACAACGCCGTTTTCTCTAGAAAAGCCTTTGCGTTGAGGCTGATGAATAAGAAGCATTTCTGGGTAATGTTTCTGTATATAGGTTTAAGCTTCTCATCAATTTTTCAGCAGTTTGGTCTGTACTGACTCCTCTTGACTTGACACACACACACACACACACAGCATGTCCTCACAGGTGTTCTGCATGTCTACAGCCCAGAAATTCCTCCCGTCTGGACGCATTAGGAGCGCAGGGGCATCGGAGGGGGTTTTAAAGGAATCAGATGACACATGGGGTGGTGTATCAGAGCGCTGTGGAGAGAACTTTTTTTTATCCCTGTGTGTGTGTGTGTGTGTGTGTGTGTGTGCACGCGCGCTCGATTTACAGCCTAGACTAAATTCTAAAGAATGCTCTTCAGACAATAAAAACAAAATAAATAAAAGCATCTGAGTGTAATTACTTCACTGATATATTTCCCAGGCCTGTTTTTTTTTTCAGAGAGCACTAGAGAGAACTCGAGACGTGACAGCACGTGACTCACGTGTGACTCTACGACTTTTTTTTCTTTGGTCATGCGCCGGTAAAGAAATGTTACTTTTGTCTGAAACTCAAATTAGAGATCACACAGATCAGGTTTTGTTACGTTGTTCTGTGTCCCCGGTTCGATCCCTGAGCTCGTGTTACCACCTGTGAGGAGTTTCACACGTTCTCCACACGTCTGTGAAGGTTTCCTCTGGGTTCTCAGGTTTCTTCCGACTTCCCAAACCATGCATGTAGGAGGACGGGTGACGTTTTGTCGCCCCTAGGTGCGAACGAGTGCGTGCGCGCGCGTGTGTGTGTGTGTGTGTGTGAGATGCCCTGTGGTGGCCCGGCGTTCACCGGATCCACCGCCACCCTGACCAGAACAAGGCGCTTACTGAAGATGAACGAATGGACTTTACTCACCATCCGGTGCACTTCTCCTTCCCTAACACACCTGTTTCAACTCCTCAGGTGTGTCACTGCAAGAAAAAATAAACCCCAGCAAAGCAAAACAGTGCAGTGCAGTGTGAGCTCCTCTAACTTACTGAATCCTGGTCTGATTCCTGACACAGCTTTCCACAGTGTTCCTGCAAAGCTTTTGAGTCTGAGAGACTCACAAAACAAGATTCCCTCCTGTTTTCTGGACTTCCTGCGCTCACACGGCGTGAAGCAATTAACATTGCACAAAACCACTCCCTGCACTCTGAGACTCGCAAAGCAGAACAAGAAGAACAGCGCGCTCCTGTTGAACAGCGGGGGAAAAAGACGCGTTTAGATGACGCAAGCAGGCGCTGTGGTTGATTAAATGCACGCGCTCGGCCAGGAAAGTTCAACACGCGCAAGTTTGTTTTTTGCTTCTTTTTTTTTTTTCCCCTGTTTTGTTTTTAAACTTTCGTCAACGGTCGCGGAGAGAAACCGTTACACAGTGAGCAGGCACGTGCGCGCTTAATCAGAAGCACTGTCATGTAAACTGCAGCGGTGTTTAATGGACGCCACTGACCTGGAGAAGACGCAGCTCGCGCACGGTTTCAGCTCAGGACGCCGGTTTAGTCCACGCTCACACCCTGGCAGCACCGAGCTCACTCTTCCCATCACTTTACAAACCGCGGATCCATTCATAAACTACATCTAACGCCGTGTTACCTTCCCCTGAACTGTTATTATTCTTTATTTTAAAAGCTGCTCATTGTCGCTTCTCACTTCTCAGTTTTTGTCGCTTCTCCGCACCGAGGGCGACTTTTCATTCTGTATACCGATGAACTCGACTGTAGGTTCAGCCTCGGGTTGTTCCATTATTTGTAAAGAATAGGGGTGTCCGTAGAAACGTCACTACACTCTTCTCTCTTAGCGTGTACATATGTCTAATCCACGTGTTTTATAACACCTGAGAAACACGTTATACTCACTTCTGTTGTTGTTTAGATCTTTTATTTACAATAAGATGCCGTCAGGACCTCGGGAACACCCTCTGGCTCCCCCGCCGCAGTGGTACAGTCGGATGAGTTCTCGGTTTGGGGAGAATCCACGGAAGCGTTTCACACAATGGGGGGTCGAGTTTCATTCTCAGAATTCAACTTATTTTCGGTTTTTTTTATTTTTTATTTCCGAAATACATTTTGTCTACGTCATATTTCACAATACAGTTGCACAATCACCACTCATTAAGTAGTGCGAATGGAAAGACTTGTAAAAAAAAAAAAAAAAACCCAATAAAAGCTCACTATGAAAGCTATTCATTGAGAAAGCTTTGTTTATTAGCAGTGTATTAACCAATAACAAGCACTCCCACTCACAGACCAGCACAGCTCAGGTTATAATCATGCTGTAAAGGCATTATAAAGGATTTATGATATATAACACTTCAACCGTTACTTCATCCTGCTGTACGCGACGGCGCGCGTCATGACACTGACAGTACTGTCATACCGTGTGTATCGTGATATTCAGATCACGATATATCATGAACATTACTGATACTGATACTTGTTGAAATGATACTATGCAATTTTATTTTCTACGTACTACAAATATTCTGTAATATCTGTGATAACGTCGTGTACCGTCGTACAAAAAAAAAGCTGAAATGATACAGTATAATATCCTTACACAGTTCATTACAATGATGAAGTGCCATTCGAAAATGCTCTAATAATTCTCGGAAGTAGTCAAATGAACTACTTCCTGTGAGGTTGTGCTGAATCGTGTGAGTATGATGGCGTCCTCGTGAACGGATGGGTATACAGCGGGGGCTAAAAGTCTGACACACAATGATCTAAACTTAGATATGTTTCACCCTCAGGCTTAACACTTAGTCAGCACATGGTGATGTCAATCTCGCTATTAGAGCTGCACTACAACTCACATTATTACAGATCACTCTGAGCACAGGGAGATAACCAGTATACTCGAATGACTTCCTGTTTCTGGGGAAAAAGCTTATGTTAGATTAAGGACAATTAACGACAGGCTGATTGCTCATATTGTGGGTCCCTGTTATAAATTATATCAAATGAGACATGTGCCATAGAAAAGACACACAAATGTTTTGCTCCAGGCCTCTTGTGGTAGAAGGCCATATGTGTATATTACAGAACATATCTAAGCCACTGGAGTACTGAGTAAAACACTGGTGTTCGTGGTCACTGAACTGGATTACTGACTAAAACTCTGGCGTTCGCAGTCACTGAACTGTTTAAAACCCTACAGTTTTAGGTTTTGTGGTCATTAATTGGGAGTGTATGGGAGCTATCCTCAGCCGTAGGGCAAAAGGTCAGCTTTGAGGCTTTGATCTTCTGGCTCCAAAACTCACACACCAGGAAATCTGCACACACACGAGACATTAACAATTAAATGCCGACTTCAAAGCCCGTGTGTGGTTCTCAGAATATAATCACTGAAGTAATTATGAGCATGTGTTTGTACGGACAGTGAACAGCTGCTGCAGGAGGACGTTAATCTGCTTTACACACTTCCATTTCCTCTGTTAGATATAAACATCGTGACATGAAACCCATGAAAATAAAGACTGAATTGTCTTTTTAAAAAAAGGTTTTACAAACTCCCTAGCACATTTCAGGCGACGTGCTTCATCTGAGTGTAATGTTTCCTTATACTGTTATTATCTAACGGGTTCAGATTTCTTTATCGCGTATAATTAATGTGTATACATTTAAAAATCCAGAAAACAAACTAAATACGATGTTGAATATTCAGCGTAAGACAAGCTCATAGAAGTTGTGTGGCCGTGTGATTGAGGTCAGAGAAAACAACACGCAGCACCTTTACAGCTGATTCATTTCCCCTCACATGACAACTGGCTGTGAGACAGACGGCTGTGAGATGCTACTGCATCCGTCCTGGAGCTCAGATGTTACGGTTTTAATGAAAACTTGAAACCCTGTGGAAACTATCAGCTATAACGAGTCTCACAATGACTGAGCACCGTGGCAGTGAGGAGCGGGACGTGAACCAATGTTGAGGTTGTGCCAGGCTGGGGTCAAAACCACAAAAACAAAAAACCCCACAATGGGGAAAATCATCATTGAACAAAACGAAGAGAAAAAACAAACAAGGACCAGAAAAACACAATTCTCCAAGAAAAAAAAACACAGTTTAGAAATTCCTGAACAAATGATGCAATACCAAGGCCTGTGCCTCAAATCACAAAATTCTTCTCTATTCCAGACTGAATAATCCGTCCAGTGCAGAATGGTGGACTGGATGTCTTAAACAGATGACGTGTGTGTGGCAAAGTACATGTTCTGCACTGACCTGTCCCATCATGCACCAAAGAACAGAAGGGTCGGGGCAGATAACGCTCAGATAACGCTCAGATAACGCTCAGATAACGCTCAGAGTTTTGTCTTCTGTCTCCAAACTGTTACTGTTAATAAGCTGTACGTTTCTCTTCAGGGCACAAGAATGAATTGTTGTTTTTTTGATGCCTACATTTACTTCAAATATCCTCTAGATTACTGCATACTATATACTTTAAAGAGTACTAAACTGTACCCTCGCTTTCTGCACCTTTAATCTGCATGTGTAACCTGGAAAGGTGTATGTAGGTGATGTATCTTTAATTGTTTACTTTAGAAAGATAACTTTGTTCCTTAAATCAGTTTTAAAGGACACTACATCTACGTTTCCAGGTGAGAGACACATATGGTCAAACTAACCAATCAGAAAGAGAAGGTTAACAAGAACAGGAAACAGAGACCATATAAGGAAAGAAAGACTGATTCCTTTATAACATTGGTTTTTCAATCCAGACCTGCACAAATCTGCTCTATGAATGATTTATTTCCCTTAAACTGAAGTGTTTACACATGTTCCAGTTAGAATCCCTCTCATTAAACAGCACTCATTATAGCCATAAATCCTCGCTGCTGTAAAACGTTATTATAAGCGATTATAAGTGTGCTGTGAAGTGTCTGTGGTCCCTTACACATACTAACACAAAATAACTGTATATTGGAACGTCTTCTTCTTTAATACATTCATACAGAAAGAATTTAAAAACATCTCCAGATTGTTTAGATGTTTTTTTGTTACCTAAAAATTGCATATCATATGGATTTGTACGTTTTCTGAATATCACTTATATACAGAATTTACGCATGTTGCATGACGCGGCTGATTTTGGAGGTAAAAACAATCTATCTTCATTTTTAAATAAAAAAAAAAGCTAAGATGCTCTTTGGAGTCTGGCACAATATATTTTTTTTCTTAACTTGGGATTTTGTGTGGAAAGTTTGTAAGGCTGTATCAGCGGCATGCTGCACAGACAACAGTCAAGAGCGCCGCAGAAATCAGGATAATGCCTATGAAGTCCTTACGAAGCTTTATTCAAATAAAAAAAACAAGTGAGTACACACATGCGGTACAGACTGCAAAAGTTAAATTAAACAGATCGACCCTCTGCCTCTCTCAGACCTCGTGCACGATCCCTCGTCCTCAGGTCGTGTAAACACACAGCAAAATCCTTCTTATTTCCTCTTGTTTTTCTCTCCTTTTTTCCACGCTGAGTCAGCACTTCCTGACCGAGCTGGTGGAGAGAGAGAGAAAGAGAGAGAGAGAGAAAGAGAGAGAGAGAGAGAGAGAGAGGGAGAGTGAGAGAGAGACAGAGAGAGAGAGGGAGAGAGAGAGAGAGAGAGAGAGAGTCCTCCTGACCCTGTGCAGCTCTGCAATAAAGCTGGGGTTAAAAATCAAAACACAATTCACCAGAACATGGGCCTCGGATTTTAATCACACACACACACACACACACACACACACACACACACACACACACACACACACACACACACACACACACACACACACATCTTTGGGGAGCTTTTTTTGGCCATTAATCTGACAAACCCACATATATATGTGTGTGTGCACGGGCCATATGGCATCAATAAAGCATCGGGAGGAGGTTGGGTCATTCATAATGCAGAGAAGGACGGCAGGTTTCTTAAGGACATTATTCCAGACAAATTTGAAGCAACACACTGAATAAATGTCTAAAATATTGAAATATGAAAGTATAGAGTGTGTGTGTGTGTGTGTGTGTGTGTGTGTGTGTGTGTGTTTCCCATGGTAGACAGGATGCCTACAGTCAGCCTGCTTCTGGACGTCACATATCACATTTTTTCCTTTTCCAGGGTTATTGTTTGTCCTCTCTGCTTACAGCAGGAATCACACACGCACACACACACACACACACACACACACACACACACACACACACACACACACACCAGGATCATGGTACTCCCTCCTGCTGGGGCATCATGGATGCTCTGACGTCAGCAAAATGCAGAACAGCAAAATGTTCAAGGACATTTTATTCCCTGATATGATGAAGGCACAGAGGAGGAAGTGCGCAGACGGACGGCACCGACGGCTCAGCGCTTTAACTGGAGCTGGACCAGTCGGTTCTGTTTGGGTCAGAGCACCTTGCGTGAGGGGAATCTGTAAAGTTTGCGTTTTAGAGATGACGTTTGGCTCACGATGACCCTGAGACGAACACAGTAAATATATATAAATATAAACGCAAGTGTGTTGACGATAAAAAAGTTTTGTGAGCCAGAAAGAACGTAGGCGATGATTTTAATGGCTCCAAAGCACTGAAAGGGATTTCAGGTCTCCATCAGTATTAACTAAAGCACCTAAAACATAGATCGTTTTAAACAGTGTGTAGTTATAAAGTGCATTACTATGTCTGAGGCAAAGAGAAATGGTGTAAACGTAATGTTTTCTACCCGAATCACTCCTTTAAGACAGAGAAGTTTCCCCACTGAGACAATGTAATGACATTTCTCATTTCATTCTGGACTGAACGGTTCTTGTAATCCTCGCCAGGCGGAGAGGCACGCATGACTCACAGCACCAGCACTGTGGCTTCAGGAGTTAAGAACTTTTTCTTTTTAATTTGTTTTGCTTTAACATTGACAAATTATTGTGCAGAATAAAACTGAGGTCACAGTTTATTCTTAGGGTTTGGTTTTGTTTTTTTTGTTTTTTTTTTAATGAATGGATCAGTTGGTGTGTGAGAGTTGCAATGCTCATTGTTCAACCACACACACACACACACACACACACACACAAGCACCAACCCTCAAAAATGTCTCCAGTTTTTCTTGCTGTCTTCCACTTAGTATCTGTGACCGAGGGGGGAAAAAAAACCCAAACTCGGTGGATGGCGTCATGTCAACAACGCCTCTCGCACCGCTAACAGTTAATAAACATGCCACTTCTCTACTGTGGAATGAGATTCTGGTTGTATTGGCTTCAGATCAGTTGCGCTTGGTGTTAAGTTAATAAAACTTGTCATTAAAAAATGTGTCATGAGACAGTGGGACAATGAACAAATAGCCTATTAGTCTTTTTGTCCTGTTTATCCATGAGTATCAGTTCTGCACAAACACTCTTCTAGGAAAGTACAGGTTGTGTAATGGTGACATCACTGAAGATTGTGGTTTTCTACATGCAGAGTTTATGCAGCACTTAAGCACGAGAGTGGAAAGAAGAAGAAAGAAATAGAGACAAAGCACAAGACAAAGGTGTCTATATAGCCACGCCCACACAGCCACGCCCACACACGTGCGATAAAAAAAAAACACCACTACAGCACTACGTCTGATGTGAATCATTATCTGAGTCATGAATACGTCATTGCATTATCAGTTCGCCAGTTTATCTTTTCTTTTTTATCTTTTTTTGTTTGTCCTGGCTTTATTAGCTGAGTCTATTTGCTAAGTGATTACGATTAACGTACAGACTTTATCAAAAGTGACAAAGCACAGACTTTAACGGAAGTTATTAGAGATGACTGGTGAGGAAATCCTTTGCTAAACGCTCCTGTGACTGGCGCGTCCGCGAACACGAGACACGCAGAGATGCGGGAAAAGACTCCAGTCACCGTTAGTGTAATTCTGGGAGTGTTTATATCTTACCTGAGTGTTATTTATTCTCACTCCATTACATTTACCAGGGAAAAAAACCTTTAGAGTACTTGTCACTTCTTCTCTCATATATACTGTGTGTGTGTATACATGTATATGTGTGTGTGTGTGTGTGTATACATACTGTTTCTGGGATTTAATTTTTGCAGATGTGTTTTAGCATAAAATCACTAGAACAGAAATTTTAAAGAGAACATTCAAGACTTCTGAAAAGCTGTTGCACTGAATTATACGTCTCATTAACGAGGCAGTGTGAGGACCAGAGAATGAGAGGACGAGAGGAGAAGTGGATGAGTGGATGGGAGGATGAGATGATGGGAGGATGAGATGATAAGAGGACGAGAGGATAAGTGGATGAGAGGATGAGATGCGTGGACGAGAGGATGAGGTGAGTGGATGAGAGGAAGAGAGGCCGAGTGGATGAAATGATGAGAGGAAGAGAGGATAAGTGGATGAGATGATGAGAGGATAAGTGGATGAGTGGATGAGAGGAAGAGAGGCCGAGTGGATGAGATGATGGGAGGATGAGATGATAAGAGGACGAGAGGATAAGTGGATGAGAGGATGAGATGCGTGGACGAGA
>CM074993.1:937187-949687 GCA_037576825.1 Pangasius krempfi
CTAATCCCTACACTCTAATCCCTACACCCTAATCCCTACACTCTAATCCCTACACTCTAATCCCTACACTCTAATCCCTACACCCTACACCCTAATCCCTACACTCTAATCCCTACACTCTAATCCCTACACTCTAATCCCTACACCCTAATCCCTACACTCTAATCCCTACACTCTAATCCCTACACTCTAATCCCTACACCCTACACCCTAATCCCTACACTCTAATCCCTACACCCTAATCCCTACATTCTAATCCCTACACTCTAATCCCTACACCCTACACCCTAATCCCTAAACCCTAAACCCTACACTCTAATCCCTACACTCTAGTCTCTACACCCTATAGGGGGTGTTAATGTGTGTGTCACTGATGATGGGGTCTTAATGTGTGTGTTGCTGTTGATGGGGGTGTTAATGTGTGTCGCTGATGATGGAGGTGTTAATGTGCGTGTTGCTGATGATGGAGGTGTTAATGTGTGTGTCGCTGATGATGGAGGTGTTAATGTGTGTGTTGCTGTTGATGGGGTTGTTAATGTGTGTGTCGCTGATGATGGAGGTGTTAATGTGTGTGTTGCTGTTGGTTCCTGACAGGAAGGCTATGGTAACTCAAATAACTACTCTGTACACCAGTGGTGAGCAGAAAAGCATCTCAGAACACACTTTAGAGAGGAGACGCAGGAGTGGAACACGTCAGAAAGGAGATCAGCATCCAGATTTTCCTCACACACACGTACGCACACACACACACACACACACACATTCAGGGTTGTTACTCACTGACACAGCGAAGGCTCCGTTTGGAAATGCCCCAGATAAACTCTCCACACAGGTCGCACCAGGCGAGATGTGTGTGACCGCAGGCCTGGAAGTCGTGACCTTCTCCCCGCCTGAACTTCTCCCAGAACGAAACGTCGAAACGCACCGTGTCTCCGACCAGACGCACCGTGTGACTCGGGCTCGGCCGCTCCGGGGGCTTCTGGGAGCCCACGGGTCCAGCAGCGGGCGCTAACTCGATCCTGTCTTCAGGGGAGAGGTCCTGCAGCTCAATCAGCTCCCAGCGGGACATGCTGGAGCTGACACACACACACACACACACACATTCCACATAAACTGACTTTTGTGTCTCATCTAAAGTGATTCGAGGTGTGTGTGTGTTCGTTTAGACGTGAGACAGAGATATTTTCCCTCATCCTCACTGAGACGCCGCGAATGAGACGGAGCCCCGGGATCTACACTCATCATGTTTACTCTCTCTCTCCGGCTGAAAGAAGTGATGTTTGTCTCGAGCCAACATTAAAAGTTGTCCGGTGATAATCCAGTGTGTGTGTGAGTGTGTGTGTGTGTGCGTGTATGAGAGCACTGATCAGTGATCAGTATGCAGGCTGAGTGTGTGAAGTGCTCAGGGGGAGTGTGTAGGTCACCGAGGGGCCTCGTCTTTGGTTCTCATCCAGGATTCCCGAAAACACACACACAAAAAAAAAGGGGAACAAGAGGAAAGTGGAGTTTTCCAGAACAAAATGGAGTCATGAGAACATAAAGGAATAAACCGATTATTATTAATTATTAATGAACACATCACGAAAACTGAAAACTTATAAAATTACAATATGTAGCAGAGAGAGAGAGAGAGAGAGAGAGAGAGAGAGAGATGCTAAATATCTTCCAGATCACACCTAGTGGTGCATCTAAGACACATTTCTCTCTCTGTTTTTTCCTGCTTCTTCTTCTTCTTCTTCTTCTTCTTCTTATTATTATTATTATTATTATTATTATTATTATTATTATTATTCAGTTTAATTAGAATACCCTGTAGTTTTTTACATCTACATTTTTAATCATTAGATTTGATTTTTTCCCCCATATTTTGCATTTTTATATCCTGATTTGATTTAGAAATTTTCTTACATTCACTCTTTGCTGCTGTGTAAAGCAGTTATTTAAATAAAAAGTGCATAAATTAATACATTTAAATGATCACTCATAGTTCTTCATTACAAATTACAGACATTAATTATTACAACTTTTCCACTAAAAGCAAATTATTGTCCTTTTCTACAATCATGAAGTTATTTATAATGTTATTCGCTGTTTATTAATGTAGCAGCTTCTACTTCATGTAGGTTTAATAATAATAATAATAATAATAATAATAATAATAATAATAATATCCTGATGGATTTATGGGCTTATAAATTATTCATTTATTAACTCCAGACTATTTGAGTGATGATTAAATCATTCAGTGTTTTTTTTTTGTTGTTGTTGTTGTTGTTGCTCACCTCATTCGTGTGCTTTTGTCCGTTTAGTGTACAATCCCAGTACACTGTGATGAGGACAAACCCGTGTGTTTCTGCGGAATGAAGCCCGACACGTCCCGAGTCTCAGCCCGGCTGCGTCCCAAACCGCGCACTGAGAAAGGAAACTCACTAACACCCCCCACCATCACCTCCACCATCACCACCACCTCCACCTCCACCTCCCCTCTCCCTCCTCCAATTAGGTCGTCGCCATGGCAACGCAGAAACGTGACGCGCTATAGGATGTGGAACAACTCCAGGTCCAGCTCCAGGTCCAGGTCCAGGTCCAGATCCGCGCACTGAACACCACGTTCCTCTTCCTGATCCCGCTCTCAATGAACACATTATTTAGTGCTGAGTGTGAGAGCGCATGCCTCTGTCTCTGCGCCCTGAGCAGCACTGCGCATGCGCACAGATTAGCGCAAATCCCCGATTAATGACACAGAGAGAGAGAGAGAGAGAGAGAGAGAGAGAGAGATTAAACCTCAGGAAAACAGGCTGAGCAACTGGACTCAACACCATAAACAATGACTCCTGCATTTTTAAATATAAATCACCAAATAAATGATATAATAATATATAAATCTTTATTAATTCAACTCTGTTTAATATTCAGTGTTAGTGTATAAGACTTTTTATTATTTGGGGAAGGGAGAAATCTTTCCACATAAAAACACCAAACTTTAAAAAAAAATTTTTTAACCTTTTTGTTTTCTCAGGTGAAATCTTAGATAGTAAAACTTACAGTTTTAAAGATAGTAAAAAGCATAATTAAATTAGACAAAAAAAAAAAAGTACATCTGTTTACATCTGCGTTCTTTTTCAGAGGTAGTGAGGGACGTTCAGCCTGATCAGCCAATCACAAACCAGACGCGTTATGACATCACAACCGCAGTTTAGCGAACGCGGCCTAGCAAACTTCAGCGCTGGATTTACTGACCCAGTATATTAAAATAATTAAAATTAGCATATTATTATAACGTTAGCAGGGTAGTTACTCACTAACACACGGCTGTAAAGCTTTGCTAGCTGTTTTATTACAGCGAGGAATTTAAAACTACACGTCGAGGGGAAGCAGTAAGAAAGAAAAGGACGGTGATGATGCTGATGATCATGTGATCAGTGTTGGTTAATCTGATTTCATTTAAGCTCCGCCCACAATCAGGATGTGCTGAAGGACACACCTTTTATGCTGATGAGCTTTTTAAATCCAAATATGTTTATCCACCTGATTTTAGTCAAACTCGTCACGTTAATGCTGCTATCTATAATCATTCTTCTAACGTTGTTGGCATTAATTAATTTATTTTGTTGTCTCCGTCAAATCCCTTATTAGATCAGATCACTAACTAAAAGTGCTTTTTTCCTTCAGGGCTTCCACTTCTTCTTAGTCGGAAAGATGCTGAAACGCTGCTTCACTTTTTCCCACAGCGTTGTGTTTAAATCTATAGAAAAAAAAAAGAAGTAGATTTCAAAGTATTAAGATCTCAGCTGCAAGCTTTACGTCTGATCTCCATCAGATCACTAGCAGTGTGTGTGTGTGTGTGTGTGTGTGTGTGTGTGTGTTTTGTTTTGAGGGTGCCAATACTTTAGTGTCACCATCCCTGGACTCTACAGTCCTCCCCACGGTGCTGATCTCTGCTTCTCGTTTCTGTCCTGTTTTCATTCAACATTATCAACTTTTATCAGGTTTATTTTGTTTTCCAGGAGTCGGATGTGGAGTATCAGCAGGAAGGGTGTGTGTGTGTGTGTGTGTGTGTGTGTGTGTGTTTGTGTGTGTGTGACTGCAGGGTCACGAGCAGGTCTGGAATTCCTCTCTGGGATTTAATGTGTTATGAATGAGGTCACTTCCTGGGACAATCAGGACAGTGTTCTCAGAGAAGGAGCGATGATGTCAGGTTCTTCATCCTCCAGAGAGACGAGTGTTTCACTGGAAAACATGAGAACTCCGTTAACTCATCAGAAATGATTTCTTCTCTTCAACTCCAGGTGTCAGGACAAGTGTCGGGTATTGAACTCAAGTTTATAGGTTTTCAAAAAAAATTACACTTAAAGTAATCCGTCATCTTGACTTGACTTTGACGTCATTTAAAAGCTTAAACACCTCGAAATGTCTTACAGCGTTTCCTCTCTTCTGACACCATAAACACTCTAATAAAAATAATATAATACAGTATAATACCAATACAGCAGGAAGAGTGGTGTGTGTGTGTGTCTGTGTGTGTGTGTGTGTGTGTGTGTGTGTGTGTGGTCTGTAAACTACGACTCTAAAAAAACCTGTTGTTGTTTAATAGAGTGAAATGTATAATCGTTGACGTGGTGATGGCTTTTATTTTATCACCAACAAAAACAAACAAACAAACAAACAAACAAACAAACAAACATATAAATGAATGAAAGAACAGCCCAAAGTACTATATAGGAAAAAACAACTAATAATGAAAAGTGCAGCAACACTTAATGGAGAAATAGTACAAATTTATTTAATCAAATAAATAAATAAATCTAACAGTAAACAAAGTTCTACAGAGAAACAGAACTAATAATGTATAATATTTAAAAGAGGAGGAGTAATAATATATTTAATTTAAAAAAAAAGAGCCAGGTAAGTAACCAAGTAAATAAATAAATAAATAAAAATAAAAAAAGACAATAAATAGAAAACTCCACCACGTCGGCATTTTAAATACAAACTTTAACACGTTATCGCTGTTCACAATAAAAGTCTTCAGACATAAAATTATAACACACATCACCTATGAAATTCATCAGGTTTTGAGAAAATGTAAATCAAATTAAAACAATTATGTGTGACTATTAATGGTATGAATTGATGAGTAAAAAAAGTGGTCATATTTAAAAGTATTAATATTAATAAAAATAATAAACAGTGTGACGCTTTATGACCATGCTTTTATTTTGGCAGGAATGATGCTTCCGGTAAATGACTCTGGCTGGAGCTTAAATAACTTTGCTAACCCTGTTTCCTGTGTAGTCTGTGAAATACCGGTGTGTGTAAACTTTCCAGTGCTCTAGTGGTTCGGGACACAGCTTGTGGTTTGCTGTCCTGTCTGTCTGAGTGTCCTGAGCTGATGTGGTTCGCCGTCAGATTGTTTTACTTGTGAAATAACTCAGTAAATAACTCCAGGCTCGCGCGATGCTGCTCTCGGAGTCGGAACCGCGGCTCTTCCGGTTCTCCCGCCTGCTGTTTGGACTTTTTACACACTTACTCTGCGCCGCTTTCACCGTGTTTGTGGCGATACTCGCGAAACCAGGCTCCAGTGAGTGTCCCTGTGCTTACAAAGCGCCTATAAGGCGTTATTAATGCATTATTAATGCGTTACTGTAAAGCGGAAATTCAGTTATGCTAATGAGGGGGAAATGACCGGAACTTCCGCCGTTTCCTCAGTTTTTTATATATATATATATATATATATTTTTTTTTTTTTCTTCCTGGAGAACATTTTACACAGTTTACAATTCTCAACTTTGACTTTTTATTTATTTTTTTTTTTTTTACATAATAAAAAATGTTTTCCAAAATTATTTTACGCATAACGTTAATACGTGTTAGCCTAAGTTTAGCTAATATTTCAGGAAGTTAATTAGCTAAAAAAAATACTTACCAATTACGTCTTTTAGCATTTAGCATGTCTTTAAAAAAGTTTTTAAAAAATTAAAAAAAAAAATTAAAAGTACAGCTTACAGCAACCAGTTTAAATTAAAAATAGCAAGTACCGTTTTTACATTAGTCACCTCAGATCACTATGGTAACGATTGTAACCAATCACTTTTCAAGCAAAGGATTTTGCAACCAATCACGTGCCACATCTGTGGCAGCTTCATTAATATTCATGAGCTCCAGTCCTCGGATGCAGCGTTCTGTTTAAAATGGAGAAAACATCCACGTTTTTTTTAAAATGGCGTCCCAATTATTCATCACTTTTCAACAGTTATATCACTTCAGTGTATTACTGATATTTTAATTCAGTCAGTGAGATTTACACACACGAGTTGCACAGGATGTCTTTCATATTAAGTGGTTTATTTTAATAATTAAAAAAGATATAGTTTTATAATATTGTTTATAACAAGTTTATAATAGTGAGTGATTTGTTATTGAGTCCTAAAGTGTAATTAGGCTGCAACACACCTGCTTCTCTATTACATGACCTGGGTGTCAGGAGAAGACCGGTACATCCTGGTCATTTACGTATTTACAATTTATAACTTTTTATTGTTATAAACTTTATGAAACCAGATTTTTACTAATTAGTGAAAACCATCAACACCTGGACTTCTCTTTAATTATTTAACATTGCAGTAATGGCACAGGGCTGATAGTAATGATGATATATATATATATGTTTTTGGTCTGTGCAGGTTTGTTTTCTTGGCATCCGTTGCTGATGACTTTGGCGGTAAGTTTGTGGCAGAATAATAATTCATCTGAGTGGATTACAAAGAGCTCACGACTGAGGTTTTTAAAAAAAATTTTTAAACCAAGCACAGGATTTTAGAAAAAGATTTTGGCATTGCGTTGTCAAAGACACGAGACAGTCAAGTTCTCTGTTGATTTTAGACATTGTCTCACCCTAAAACACACCTCAGTTTCATGGTCGGGTTGATGACTGGAAAATCTGGAAGACAACTGGACAGAGAAAGTGTAAAGTTTAAAAAAAAATCTATCTAGAAAATGTTTTCAGCAGGTCTGGAACCCTGGTATACAAACAGTGTAATGCCACACTCGTGTCTTTTCTTACAGTAACAATAAAATCTCATTGTATTGCCATCATTTTTATATTATCGTGACATTTCAGATTTAATGAAGGGGCGTGGCCTCTGTGCTCCAGTCACATCCCTGACTGCTTTAAATGTAGCTTGTACACACTGAATTATTAATTACGTATCAGGGAAAAATAACAGACTATTCACTTTTCTTCCTCCTCATTTGTTTCCTTTTCCTCCAGTTCTCGTTTTTCATGACCGAGGCGATTCTGGTCTTCTCTCCGCACTCCTCTCCTGTGGGTAAATTAAAGCACCAGGTAAAATCGCGGCTGCACTGGATCCTGCAGTGTTCCTGCGTGTCCTGCGCCGTGGTCGGACTCGGAACCATCTTCTACAACAAGCACGTGAACGGTAAGCCGCATTTCTCCACGTGGCACGGGCTGATGGGCGTCGTCACCGTGTGCGCGGTGGTGCTGCAGTCGCTGGCGGCGCTGCCTCTTATCTACCACAAACTGGCTAAAGGCTGGTCTCTGGCCAAGCTGAAGCGCTACCACGCCGCCGCGGGACTCGTCACCTACCTGCTGGGCAGCACGAGTCTCCTGCTGGGCACCTGCTCCGCCTGGTTCACGTCCAGCGTCGGGGGGAACGTGTGGTACGTCACCGCGCTGTGCCCGGCCGTCTCCGCCCTCACCATCATGAGCCAAGTGACCAACGCCTACATGGCCAAAAAACGCCTGCAGTCCTAAAGCAGGAGTGGACGTGCCATGTTACATCTCCATGTCGTCATAGACACATCAATCAGAGATGAACTTTTTGCTTGTTTTGTGACGGTTGGTTAAACACAAATGATTATGTACGTAGCTCTAACACATGAAGGCGACGGACATTAGAGGTGTGTGTATCCCGGAGCAAGTCCACCGGAGCGTATCACTCTGACGTTCCGGGGGTTTGGTTTGGTCAGATGCGAACGGAAACGCCACATTCCTGAACATGGTGCTCACACCGTGGCTTCCTGGTGATCTAAATGACTAAATCATTCATATTTTGACAAACAGAAACAAGTTCAGCAGAATAAAAAAATGAGGAAATCATAAACAGGTTCAAACAATAAGAGCAGGAGCAGGTGGAATTGTTCAGAATTCCTTCTGGAGTAGATGGGAAAGGTAAAACGTTCCGCGGAAACGGTTAAAACTTCTCGCCGGAGTGGGCGAGAACGGGATTAAAAGAACAGTCCCATGAACACCTCGACTGCGTACCGTTCATTTGACGGTGTCAGAACTTGAAGTTGGCACCAACACACCTCTAAATGGTGCTACAGGTAAAGGTGTGCATGGGAGTGACCTTTAATCCCACTCCCGCTGCTGTTAGTGTGTGTGTGTGTGTGTGTGTGTGTGTGAGTGAGAGAGAGCACCGTACTTTCTAATGTACTTAGTCGGCTGTATTTCTCTGACATTCAGGGAGGAAGGAAGCAAAGCTCAGGTTGGTATTTTGCCATAGAAACAACAAAGGGACAAAGAAGAATTCACGATAAAGAAGGAAGGTCCAGACGAGGCTCCGACGGCGTGTCGTGTTCACTTCAGTGAACATTTAACACCACTGCTGAGATTCACATCACTCTCAGATTTAGAATTATTACTAAACTGTTTATACTTTTATACTTAGAGCAAAATGACCCACAATGCATCACTATTTAAAAAAACAAAACAAAACAAAAATTCTGCATTTGATAAGAGAAAAGAGGAAAAATTCCTTAAAGAAAGAAAGAAGTTTCAAATACAACAAGAAATGCTGAATTTATTTTCTGTTAAAACAACATTAAATAAATACAATGTCATTTTAATCTCCTCGTCTGTGTGCTAAATACAAGAGCTGATGAGTGTCCGTTTGTACTGTGTGTGTGTGTGTGTGTGTGTGTGTGTGTGTGTGTGTGTCTAAGCTCTTGTCTGGATCCGTCACAGATACTGGTCTTAAACACACCAGAAAAACACACACACAAGCAAAAAAAAAAAAAAAATCACAATCCTAACACCATTTCCAGGAGAAACATACAGGGGTCACGTGGTCTTAAAGGTAATAAAAAAAAAAAAGGAAAAAAAAAAAAGGCAGACAAAAGGTACAAAAATATAAAGTAGCAAATCATAAATAAATAATTCTGGTAAAATCATACATCAGTGGAAAAGAAAGAAAGCAAATCAGTTATGCCTAATTTTATAAGATTTAAAAAAAAAAAAAAAAAAAAAAAAGGAAAATATCAGAATGTGAGAACAGCCGGTCGTGGGCGTGTCGGTAGATGGTGGGCGGAGTCTGAGAGAAGCGCTCCTGAGAACGGACAGCGATTGGTTGATGGGTTTGTCCGGAGTTTTGGAATATTTCACGCATTGGTCACATTTGCAGACAAAAAACAAAAACAAAAAACAAAACACATCCAAGCAGCGTACGAGGTAACAGTTGACACAGACGTCTGCGCAGCGCCATGGGGAGGAAAAAACGACTGCTACAGGAGTTACGCTAAACGCTAAAGCCCGGCTATGGCTCCCTCCACCACAAGGCTCTGAAGGCTAACATGAAGTTACATTCTTTGAGCTTTCCGTCAGGCATGTGCCGATATGAACCGCTCCTATCACGATAATCAGATAAACGGTTTACGATATTATCACGACACTCATAATAATAATTAAAAAAAAAAAAAAAGGACCCAACAAAAAGTTGGAGCAACCGATCGCAATTCTGGGATTGCCTTCTTCGATGATGACGCGAGTCACGACGCTGCCTCAAATTCGTCTTTTCGATTTCTACAACAATATTGTGCGTTTTTAAACATCGCGATGTATCGTACAACGGATAATCGGCACTTGCCTAATTTTTTTTTTCTATTAAAAGGCCTAACTGAAAAGTAAAAATGGCTTTTTTTGTGTTCATCATGGTCTCTTTCGCCATGTTCGTGGTTTTCCTTTTTCAAATCCACGGAGTACGCAGTTTACAAAAAAACGTAGATCATACGCTAACGAGGTCATAAATAAAAAAAATAAACAGGTCACGATTTTCTCCCTTTATCTATATGATGCTACGAGTTCTATCAAACAGCGAAACGTCTCTAAAGTTCTGCGATTTTTTTTTATTTTTTTTTTTTTTACGGTTGCTGCCTGGAAAGAGTCGCACTAGTCGTTTGCGTGACGCGGCCGGACACGTTTTAGAGATACAACTAGCCGACCTCTTTTTTTTTTTTTCTTTTCTTTTTTCTTTTTCCGCGGAAGAGCAGTGTTATGGTCCCGTGTTGGTAGAAACGGCGCTCTGCAGAATTTAGTGTCATTTCAATATTCAGCTCCACCCACTTTCGCCCCAGACCAATGAGATTCCTCGGTGGTTTTCCGCTCACTGCCCGATCACCTCGATGACATCGTCGTCAGAGCTACTCCCGCCGTTCTCGGCGAGCGTGTGGCGCGTGTCGGGTCGACTCAGCGCCGCCCCCAGCAGGCTGGAGGACGAAAGGAAGGAGGAGGGAGCGGCGGGGGCGGAGCCAGAAGAGGACAAGGAATTGGAGAACATTCTAGAAGAGTCCGGCAGAAGAGGCTGAGCGTAGGGCATCGGGAACCCGGACAGCATGGGGTTGAAGAGAAAAGGTGGAATGGAGGAGGAGGAGGAGGAAGAGGATGATGAGGGCGCGGAGGAAGATGAAGCGATGCTGGTCGATGAAGAAGAACCATGGGCGGAGCTTAAAGTGTCGGTGGGGAACATGCTATGCAAATCGGTCAGAAAGTGACCTCGGTTGGTCCCGCCCACCATAGGTGGAGTCATGTGACCCAGAGCCCCCAGTAGGGCCGGGGAAAATCCCATGGAGCCCATGGTGTAGCCGGCACTCACGGGGAATCCTGGGAAATTAGCACTGGCCGTGGTGCTGGTGGTCCGTTTGGAGCCTCGAGAGTCTGAAAGGAGTTTCCTCTTCAGGCTCTGGGCGTCGAGGGCGGAGCCGGAGCCAATGACGTCGTCACTCCGCTGAGGCCCAGAGGCGTGGCCGTGCTGGGTGGGGCGGTCCGGGAAGTCGGGGAGCGTGAGGTCATTAGCAGGGGAGGGCGTGTAATGATGGAACTGGTGCAGCAGGTTGGGACTGGAGGAGGGAGACACGCGGCGCATGCCGTCCGGAGAAAAACGCTTCAGCTCGGGAGGAGACGCGCGGCCGTTACTGACCGAGCGGAGGAGAGAACCGCCCACATCTGACACGGACGAGAAAAAGAGGAAAAACAAAAGGAGGAAGAGAAAATGAAGGGAGGAAATCATTAGAGGAAGAGAAAATGAAGGGAGGAAATCATTAGAGGAAGAGAGAGAGAGAGAGAGAGAGAGAGAGAGATGATTTATACAACAGTAACATTTAAACAGTATTTATATCACAGTCACTCAGCAGTGCTGAATGTAACGACTTTCTAACTCATTAAAGAAACAATTATAATATTAATGGAATAAAATAGAAAGAGAGAGAGAGAGTGCTAAAGAGATAGTGAGGAAGAGAAACAGAAGGAGGTGGAACAGAGGACATGAAGATACCAAGACAGAGAGACGGAGAGAAAGATGGAGGGTAAAAGAATTAGATTGGGAGAAGAGAGAGAGAGAGAGAGAGAGAGAGACAGATAATGAGAAGAGGGATGAGATCAGTGAGGAAGATGGAATGGAGGATGAATGGAAAAAAGGGAAGAGGGAAAGAAAAGTTAGGTGATTAGGAGAGAAAAGTACAGAGATGAGAGAGAGAAGCGTGTGTGTGTGTGTGTGTGTGTGTGTGTGTGTGTTGATGATGTCATACCTCTAGGTGCAGGAGCGGCTCCCTCATTGGCTCTGGGCTTTCCGGAGCGGATGGCAAAGATCCGCCCATCGTTAGTCCTGATGTACGTACCTGAGCGTGCGCACACACACACACACACACACACACACACACACACACACAGCAGTATTATCCCCTGTATCAGTACCTGCTGTAGTACGACTCTCGGTACTCGTGCAGTAGGACGCTACCTTTGGATCCTTTGATGACGTGGATGCTCTCTCCGGCGCTGATCCTCGCCTGCACGTCCGTCGAGCTGTTTGTGCCGGGAATCACGATATCTACAGCACAGAGTCAGAACAGTTTAGACTGAAGGCGATAAAGAACGTTCCAGTCCGTGTGTGTGTGTGTGTGTGTGTGTGTGTACCAGTGGTAGTGATGATGCGCTGAACGAGGACACCAGCCTTCTGCAGGTAGTTGACTGGGAAGGCGGGGCTGGAGGCGTGGCCTCCCACGGCGACCTGGCGAGGCATCATGGGAATGGGAGTGGACTGGACGGGCCGCACGCTGGCGATCGGCTTCTCGTCCATCCGCGGCGCCGGCCTCCTGACGACAGGATTACGGGATTAGCCCGAAGTGCCGTTTATGCTTGTTGTCATGGTTACACGCCAACACAGTATCCCGAACAAGTGATTTAAAACTGAGAATAAATAACTGTGAAC
>CM074993.1:954687-956570 GCA_037576825.1 Pangasius krempfi
GACGAAGCTCTTCTTCAGAGAGAGCAGCCGGTACATTTCATATCCCATCAGCAGCACGCCGCCATCACGCGTCCACTCCTCCACCACCTTCGCCCGGGTCACCGTCGTCCTGTACAAGGAGGGGAAAATAAATAAATAAATAAAACGTTTATGGGTCCGGCTCAGGCGCGAGACAGGTTCAACCGAGCAAACCGCGTGGAACGACAGAACGTGGTTCTTGTTCTAGTTGTTCTTATTTATATTTATATTTATATTTATCAGCCATGGTTTCCCACTGACTGTACATCCACGCCTTCTCGTCTTCCCAGAATCAATTTATTTTTTTATAATTTTTGTCCTAGACAGGTTCGGGCCTGACAGAAAAAAAAAAAAAGGAGAGAAAGGGGAGTGAAGTCGCAGGTCACAGCCTCAGGAGAGAGTTCAACAATTAACTCTGCATCAGCCGTTTACTTTAATATCTTTTGTTTGTATCGCAGTGCTGTTATTCTTCTTCTCCGGTTGCGGAACGCCGCGGTCTACGCCCTCTTACAAAATTCCCGAAGTGCAGAAAGTAAATGTCAGAGAAGAATCAGGCATCGGATGACACTCAGAGCTCGGCTGTTCATACCGAAAGTAAAATAACATTCCTGGCTCGAAGTATTATCTATCTGATCCGGGCCGCTCTGAGAGAAATGATGTATATATGAATGTGTGTGTGTGAGTGTGTGTGTGTGTGAGACAGAGAGAGAGAGAGAGAGAGAGAGAGAGAGAGAGAGAGAGAGAGAGAGAGAGAGAGTGCAAGGCTCAGGGAAATAATAGTACGTAATGATGTTATTTACTTGTGCTCGTCATTCAGGAGGTGCACTCTGAAGGTTCGGGGGGAAACCTGGGCTGGATCGGTGTCCGGAGGAAGGGATTCAGCTGCAGGCAACCACAGATTAAACTCCGCTAACCAGTTCTGCAGAGTGTTCACCTGGAGAGAGAGAGAGAGAGAGAGAGAGAGGAGGAGAAAGAGAGAGAGAGACGAAGAGAGAGAAAGAGAGAGAGAGAGACAGATGGAGAAAGAGAGTCGAAGCAAGATAGAGAGAGAGAGACAGAGTGAGTGAGATAGATGGAGAAAGAGAGAGAGAGAGAGACAGAGAGAGAGAGATAGAGAAAGAGAGTGAGACAGAGAGGGAGAAAGAGAGAGTGAGAGACGAAGCAAGAGTGAGAGAAAGAGAGAGAGAGAGACAAAGCAAAGAGTGAGAGAAAGAGAGAGAGAGAGAGAGAGAGAGAGAGAGTGAGAGAGAGGCCCACAGGAGTCCCCGTCTTCACCACTGAACGGTTCTGCTGCCGCACTGTCACTTCCTGTCATGTGATGTGGGGTCTTACAGGCACGATGGCGAGGACGGTTCTGGCTCCCGTGTGTCGGAGCAGGATGTTGATGAAGGAGATGACCTGCAGGGTTTTGCCCAGTCCCATACTGTGTGCCAGGATGCAGCCGAACCCACTGCTGGTCTTATAGCGCTCCAGAGACTCCACCAGGTTGTCGTACAGGAAGCGGATTCCGCCGATCTGCAACCGACCGAGACAGAAAGCGGACGCCGCAACGCCGACGTTAAACAGTTAAACGCACAATAAAAAAGAAACATCTACATTCCCTCCTCATGCATTCACACGGGTTTTTTTTCTCCTCATCATTTCTACCCATATTGCACCTGGTGAGAAGGTGACGTGCACCTGGTACAGGTCCTACCTGTGTACACAGTGCACAATGGTTTCTACCTGAGCGTGAGGCGTACCTGAGGTGTACTTAAGCGTGAGGCGTACCTGGTGAGGTTTGGACCCGAGCGTGAGGTTTGGACCTGAGCGTGAGGTTTGGACCTGAGCGTGAGGCGTACCTGGTGAGGTTTGGACCTGAGCGT
>CM074993.1:985732-993232 GCA_037576825.1 Pangasius krempfi
CACACACACACACACACACACACACACACACACACACACACACACACACACACACACACACACACACATACACACTGTTCTGACTCACTGACGCTGTCAGAATTACTTTTTTGATTTTTGCTCACTTTAGTCCTGTCTGAAATCAATCAGACAGGCTTGTGTGTGTTCTCTGACTCAGTTCTCTAATTGCTTTGTTAATCCAAATCATTGCGCTTTCATGGAACAAACACAGTCTGTTTGTTCGTCTGTGTAGCGACGATAAATCACCCGTAGTGACCAGGAACACACACACACAGACTCACACAGACTCTCACTCACACACACACACACACACACACACACACACACACACAGAAAGATCTGCAGGCTCTGTGGGAACTCTAAGCTAAGAGATACCTGCTGTGTTTTCAATACTTTTAATTGAAAAGGAGAGAGAAGAATATTGAGAAAGACAGAAGCAGGTTTGACATCCAGCGCCGCCGGAGAGATTTTCACTCGTTTTCACCCCTGAGATTGTGAACAAACACAAAAACACAAATACACTCTGAAAGATGGAGAGTTATATTACATTTTATTTTATTGTGTACTATATATATACGCACACACACAGACTTTTTTTATGAGAAACATTCTTCCTTTACATTAAAAAGTGCATAAATATCATTAAAGTGTTCTTTAGAAACCGGTGTAAGAAGACATCTTGACAGATATTATTTCATTTTAAAAGCCTTCCTCTGGTGTCAGCAGGTTTCCCATAATGCACTGTAAGCATATGGATATGGTTGTGGCCTGTGCATCATTGAGCATGAAATGGCGGCCAAAATATATAACATATACATATAACTGTTTAAAATTGTTAAATAGATATTTCAGACATATGAAAATACATAAGAAAAAAGTAATAAAACTCCCCCTCGGCTTGGAATTCCTACTCGGAAAGTCGGGAATGTCTCCTCAGATGCGTTAGACTGTTACGTCTACAACGCTGACCGTACAGTTCACTGTTTTGAGAAAGTGACATAAAAATGATCAGTAAGGCTAGCTAGCTAAACTGTTGCTAACAAAACACATGCTGTGATGATGGCCTCCATGTTTTTTCCCCACTTTGTAGCTCGAATGTGCAAAGCTCGAAAACTAATCTGCACAGAATTAAAAGAAGTCTCAGTTCCAGTGTTGCGAGCGGATCTCTGCCTCTGCATCGTGAAGCCACACGGGAAACGAATGATCACCTGTAGTTCTAACACAGTGACAAACTGGTGACTGATTCAAAGGGTATGAATCATTTCAGTGAGTCGAATGATTCAGAAGATTCAGATCTTCATCACACGTGTAACACCCAGTACTACTTAACGCGCGCTCCGTCACGAGTGCGTATTACGCAGGCGTGAAAGTGATGAGCGGTAGACAGTGGTAGAGGTTTAAAAATTCACACAGCAGGTGTGGAAAGACAAAGCACAAAAATAAATAACCAGCTGCAGCAAAAAGTACAAGATATCCATCTTAGAAGAAAAAAACACAGCCTCATGGTTGAGCCGGAATTTAATTTTGTGAAGCCGCGTTAACCGTGCTTGTATGGCGGTTGAAATGAAGCGACTGGAAATCATATTTGTATATTTCACATCCAATTTTATTTATTGTAAAGTTGGGCGAACGCGGCTGCCAGATCCGAATGCGTTCAGCACACCTTTCTCTCCAGACCTGATGAAATCCCCTTCACGCTCGATTTCAGCTCCCGACTGCCTCCCTTTTTCATTCCCGCCCGTTCTGTCGCCGCCGTTTTCCCGCTGAGTCACTCTTCTTCATGGAAAAATGGTGATTTCAGCCGTGGAGAGCCGGCACGCTTTACACGCCTGTGCCTTTCTTCTCTACAGCCCTAATCTCGCTTTGATGTTTCATTATCTCTTGTTGTGGATCTCAAGTAATCTGTGTTTACTCGTGTCTGAGATGAAGCACTGAGCTCGTGCTCCTACACCCGGCCTTCCTGTCACACCTGAGTGCAGATGTTCCAGGGCCAATAACATGAAGCCCCTCACTGCTGTGTACGAGTGTGTGTGTGTGTGTGTGTGTGTTTGTGCTCTGACTGTCAGTTTAGCGTCTGTCCTGTGCACAGAAATGTGGCTTGTGCTGATAGATTAATTAAGTCTCTGTCACCTTTTAAGTTCTCCGAGTGACGTGTAGGAGCTACAGGAGAGCTTTAATAGCAGCAAACATGACAGACTGTAACATACGCAGGCCAAGTTTAAGCAGTCAGTTATGTTCTTTCATGTTGTACTTAACAAAATATATATATATAAATATATATAAACTATTTTTTTTGATAAAAGTAAATCTGATTTAGTTAGTTGATTCTCTGATTCTGCTTAAAGTGATGTTGATTCAGTACACACACTCGCTAACTGTGGAGAGTTAAAATAATTTAATGTTTTTTAAGTTTTTCTGATTCGTGACAGTAATTTTTGCGCTGTGTTGAATAAAAGTGCTTCTAATACAGAAAACACGTGCAATTACAGAAGACACGTGCAAAAATACAGAAAACGTACAAATACCGAAAACACGTGCAAATACAGAAAACACACGCAATTACAGAAACACATTGAATTACAGAAAACATACAAATACAGAAAACACGTTGAATTACAGAAAACACGTTCAATTACAGAAAACATACAAATACAGAAAACACGTCCAAAAATACAGAAAACACGTTCAATTACAGAAAACACACGCAATTACAGAAACACATTGAATTACAGAAAACGTGCAAATACAGAAAACACGTTGAATTACAGAAAAGATGTACGAATACAGAAAACACGTTGAATTACAGAAAAGATGTACGAATACAGAAAACACGTTGAATTACAGAAAACACAACAGACATGGTTTTCAACAAAACAGAAATGTTTCCCAGGGACGTTTGATGGACAAAACACCTAGAGGTTCTTCCTGAAACCATGCTTTCGACACTATTATCGCCAAGTGTCTAAAAGCCACGCCCCTAAATTTTACGGGCAGCTAGATTAACCGTGGTTTCAGGAAGAGCAGCTAGGCGTTTCTGTTAGCTGATACTTTGACTTCAGTGAATAAAAATGGTTCTGATTCAGTATCGCGATTCGTTAGTTTTGGTGAACAAAGGCTGTTCTGATTCTGATTCAGCACACTGCTTTTCTAAATGAATAAAATGATTCATATTGCACATGATTCTGATTCATTACACTACTTAGGAGTCCCTAAGTCTGTTGAAAAAAAGTGATTCTGATTCAGTTCCTGATTTCCTTTTTGTTTCTTGTTCTTTCTTACAGCACCCAAGGCAAACCAACCCACACAGACCCCAGTAATGGGCCCAAGCCGGGGGGGTCGGTTGGCGGCGTCCCCGATCAGAGCCAGTCTCCCCGTAAGAGCCCTCAGGGGGACGCGGGCGGCCCTAAATCGCCCTACTCTTTGCCGCAGATTGCCCCAATGCCCAGCAGTAAGCTGTGCCCGGTGTGTAAGACAGCCGACCTGACGGGCGTCACGGACGGACAGCCGAACTGCAACACGTGCACGCAGTGTCGCGCCACAGTGTGTAACCAGTGCGGCTTCAACCCCAACCCACACCTCACAGAGGTAAGAGTTCAGCAGCTATAAATGTGTTCTCTGTGTAAGTTTCCCTGGAGGCCAAACTTTAATTGTCATCTCCTCACGATTAACACTGGCCGAGCGTTGAAGAAGTCGGGCTCGTCTTGTCACTTGTTAGCGCTGTCTGGTGATCCTGCTAATGTGGAATATAAATGATGTAAAGACTACTGAGTCACAAAGAGTGGTGTAGCTGAGACTGGACAAAGAGAGAGAAAGAAATAAAAAGCCTGACAGATAACAGATAGAGAGAAAGAGTGATTATGACAGAGGAAAGAAGATAAAGAGCCCGCTGAGTGTGACCTCGGTGCACACCGGAGGAAATATGGCCGCTGCTCTGGAGAGCAATGGGGAAATAGAGATGGTGATCGATGTGTTATGTGTATTAAACAGTGCTTCTCAGGTTCCTTTGTGCCTCAGTCACCACATTCTCTGACTGTCTCTGTGTCAAAAAGAGCCTCGACGCGCATCACGTTCTGGACGCCGTTTATGTTCAACATACATCCAAACCTTCAGTGAGATAACGTGCGTGATTAGTGCATGCTAGTTTAATGGGATTAGCATGAAATGATCCTGAGCTAGTAGCTGCCAGCTGCTCCGGACCACTAAATATCATAGCTAGCCGGTTAAATAAGGCTCGTGGCTAGCATAAGCTAACTAATTATCCAGCGTTCATAACAACTGGGAATTTGAGACTTCAGCTCAGCGAGACTTCAACTTAGCGCTTGTTTAGCTTTTTTTGTAAATTTATTATACATTAGTTTAGTTATTGCATCATTTATCTTAAAAGTGAATGTTCACACTAGGATTAAATTGTTGCACAAAACAAATGAACCTTTCAGTTATCCAGCGTTTCTCCTGTATTTAAAGCAAATTTTAAAGATGAATTGAAACTTGGAGGTCGGCTTAAAAGGCTCAAACACACTGCCATTTTGAAATGACGTCATGGAATTCCATCTCGGAGAACTCTTACACGGTGAAGTTGCATTACTTTAGCAAGCGAGTCTCAGCCACAGAAGCTCCGCCCACTGGCTTATTAAATATTCTACAATCATCCTGTGTTCACTCTAGTGAGCGAGACGGAGCTGCGATTTCACTAAAAGAATCTAAATTGAATTAGACAGTGTCGAGAAATAGGCTTAATAGTTTTATAACTCTTTTCAAATACTGAACACACACACACACACACACACACACACATTTGTATCGCCCTCACACATACGCCATCGCATGTTCTTTCACTTCCTGTCAAAATTCATGTTCACTTGATTATGTCCTGCAATCAAACACACAACACACACAAACACACACAGTGGCGGAGTGAGAGAGAGAGTGAGGCGTCTGTGGTTATGTGTGTGACAGATGAGGATGGAAGAAGACAGAACGGCTCTGAGAGAGAGGGGGGGGGGTAATTAGGATGTGAGAAGATGGGAAGGAGGAGAAGTGCAAAGAGAAAGAAGGGGACCGATAAAGGAAACAGAATGAGTGAGAAAAGAGGGAGAATGAGTAGGTGTGAGAGAGAAAGAAAGAAAAGAAATAGAAATTTGAGGTAAAAGAGATGGATGAAATTAAAATTCGATATTTAGTGTGTGGAGAGAGAGCGAGAGAGAGAGAGAGAGAGAGAGAGAAAGAGGAGGAGCTCTACATAAGATCTGCAAAGGGACATCAGGAAAAGAAAAGAGAAAAGAGAGATGGGGTTAAAAAGTGAAAGGATGAAGAGAGAGAGAGAGAGAGAGACAGAGAGAGAGAGAAAGAGAGATGTGGATACACTTCAGTGGTCTCCTCTACAGCATGCAGCACCTCGAGCACTCAGCCATCGGGCCAGTCTCTATTTATAGATCTTCCTGCAATCCTCCACCACTCCGAGAGAGAGAGAGAGAGAGGGAGGGAGGGGAAAAGAAGGATGGATGTAGTAAGAGAGAGAGAGAGTGTGAAAGGGGTAATTAGGAGGAGAGAAGATGGGAAGGTGGAGAAGGGCAAAGAGAGATGAGGGGGCTGGTACAGAACCGAGAAATGAGAGAGAGAGAGAGAAAGACAGAACATATGACAGCAGTTTCTAATGTTTAAGAACCACACTGAGAATCCGTCACATCATTTTGAACTATTTTTGAAAATTAATTCAGGCACTTTTCTTTATCTGACCAATCAGAGACCAGAATTTGATCATGTGACTGTTTTCACTTGTCAGGTTTTTTTTTATCAATTAAGAAAAGGCCACCATCGAATTTCCGTCGACTCGAACTGGTGGATGGATCAGCTTTAAGACTTTGTACTGAAATTCAGGCGAAATGAAAAAGAGGCATGAAGCGAAAGAGAGAAAAACGAGAGATATCAAGAATGAGAGAAGACGGAAGAGGAGATCTGATATGGATATAGACGCCCAGTCTGCCTCTAAACGTGTAGGTTGTGCGTTATCGCCCTGTCCGCTTTCGGCCAATAAGAACGCCCAGTTTTGCATACCTATTAAAGAAAGGAATAAAGGATTATTGTTTAAATGATATAACGTGATAAATGTATATGATAGTGATGAAATAGAGTCTGATTTTTAAGAACACGCTGCGTTTTGCATCTAAGCTGCAGAATCAGTCATAAGACTGGCAGCAGGAAGTGAGCATGGAGCCATCTGGACTGCGCGTGCACACACACACACACACACACACACGCGCCATCCCACACTCACAAACGGAACACTGCCAGTCCTTGAGAGATCTTCTTCCCACCTTCAGTGCTGGTGTCTTGGCAGGACCTTCACCGGATCCTCACTCAGTGGCTGTTAGGAGAGTGTGTGTGTGTGTGTGTGTGGGGTGGTGTGGTGTAAGGGGGGGGATGGGGGGATGGGGGGGTCAGGGTGATTTGTGGTTGTGGGGGCATTTATTTTTCAAGCAGGGGCAAATTATACCCCTCATCCTAACAGGTGACAATCAAGAATGTCATGCTCACAAATGCTCACACCAGAATGACAGAGACGTCAGTGAAGCTCGAAGGCCTCTTATTAGACACCAGTTATGGCTCGAAGGAGCTGTTCACGAAAAATCGTCGTACACGACGTCTCCTCGCTCCGAAGTGATGCTGCATTTGACTTAACTCGGCAGTGGGAAGCCTGAACTCGGAATTTTGTAATGTCTGAGCGTTCAAACTGCAAAGTTGGAGAAACGGACGCCTCCATAAACCGCACAGCTGACGGTGTGAGCGGCCATGCTGACATGACCTTACACTCTGAGCTTGGATTTGAGGAGACCTTCCTGACTTTCCGAGTAGGAGCTGAGGGGGTGTTTCCTTTGTTTTTTTTTTCTCTGTCGGAAATTGCGAGTTATGAGCTTTAGTTGAAGGCAGCATAAAAAAAGTTTGATGTCATTCGACACTCTTCTGAAGAATTCTTCTACTTCGGAAGCTCCGCTGTGATTTAAAAAAAAAAAAAAAAAAAAGAAAGCACTGATGGCAGCACTTTTTAAAAAGTCCCACATGATTCCATGTAAAACATGTGCTGACTGTTGAGAAAAAAAAGACGAGTGTGAAAGCAGCCTCTGATGATCATGTCCCGACTACATTTGGGATAAATGGGACATTGCGCACGTTTGAACACCTAACAGATCAGATAACTTGTCAGAAGTGAAAGAACAAAAGAGGAAGAAGAGAATAAAGCACCAAATGCTTCCATGGCACCAAGACTGAAGACGTGACAATCCCTTTACACGGTGCTTTTATCCAGTGCCGTGTGAGATTGTTCATGTTGCGGTGATGAGTGGTGAAGTGGTGTAGAGTAGTGAGGGTGTGTGTTGGTCTGGAGCACGGCCGGTGGTTCACGGTGATAAATATCAATTAGACACTGATGTCGAGACACCTGCCACCTCTCGATTTGTGGCTGTTTAAATTAAAATCCTTTTC
>CM074993.1:1010974-1034768 GCA_037576825.1 Pangasius krempfi
GTGAGTAGGGTCTAAACTGAGAAATGTAAGGGGAAGTGAGGAGGGTCTAAACTGAGATTGGAAGTGTAAGGGGAAGTGAGGAGGGTCTGAAGAGCACTCTGTCACTCGCCTGGACTGATTGATGGATGTGATTAGTTCACGTAAATCACCCCTCCATCTTACTGGAGCCTGTAAACACTTCCCGATTTGATTGGCCTGCAGCCTCGGGCAGCTCAGCGTATCGTCTCAGCACTCCTTCAGGAGAAAGGAGAGACGAAGCGAGCGATGAGATGAGATGATATCAGAGAGACGGGGAGATTTGAGGAGGTGAATGAGAGTGTGGATGAGCGTGATGTTTCTCTTCGGGTCAGCGAGTCCCTCCAGCACCTCCATCACGCTTTATCTCTCGGACTCGGTCTGAAACTGCTGCGGTTTACAGCCTGGCTTTCAGCAGATATTAACTGAGATAATAACCATGTAAAAGCCATGAAAAAGTCATGATCATTGTGATTAGCACTGTTTTATGGTTTAAAACTGTGGAGTGTGTATAAGGTATAATGCAGTTTAAGTTAAGACATCAAATCATTTCTGTTAATTTATGTTTAAAACCACAACCAAGCAACCAAGAAGCTAACCAAATGTCCTTAATAATGATAAACTCTTCCTGTGCTGCGATTGGTTAATAATTATAAACTCTTCCTGTGCTGCGATTGGTTAATAATGATAAACTCTTCCTGTGCTGCGATTGGTTAATAATGATAAACTCTTCCTGTGCTGTGATTTGATCTTAGGAGAATGCTCTGCTCTGTGATTGGTTTATATGATGCTTTTCTCATTCTCCTGTTTCTTGCTTTCTCTTCATTGCTTTCTGTCTCTTTCTTTGTATGTCTTTCTTTCCCTTTCCATTTCATTTTATATCTTTCTCTCTTCCTCCCTCTCTCTCTCTCTCTCTCTCTCTTTCTGTCTCTCTCTCTCACACACACACACACACACACACACACACACACACACATACATTCTTTTCTCTTTCCATCATTGGATGTCTGGATGATCCTTAATTTCCTCTCGCACAGTAATCCTGTGCAGGCTCAGGGCAGCAGGCCGTGTGTGTGTGTGTGTGTGTGTGTATGTACTCAGGGTGCCACCACATAGACCCATTGAGAGGTCTCTTAGGATTAACTCACATAACTCCTGACTCACACTTCAGCACTGTCTAACACACACACATACACACACACACACACACACACACACACACACACAGTGAGCTACAGATTTAATCTGAGAAAGAAAGCCGATTTAAACGTGATTTCTCCTCCGCGCTGCTGGAGAGCCGGAGCCCCAGATCGATCCTGCATCCAAGGAGTGTATAAATCAGCACTTCTGTCAAAAGCGATCAAACAGTTGTTTGTTTGTTGCGATTACAAATCAGACTTTACACAATTACAGATGTCATGCTGCAAAAACTCATAATAATAATAACAGTTTTATTTTATTTTATTATTCATTTTAATACAAACTGATTGTTTGGACCTTTATTATAAGCACTTGTTATAGGGGGCGTGGTCACGCAGGCTGAACTTTACCATTAGTAGATCACATGACCATAGCATCCATGTAGTCTTTACCTGTGCTGTTTGACTATATTTTATTATCCTGTGTTTCAGACTCGTTTGTTGACTTGTTTTTGGTGCGATAGAAAAGAGCGAGTGCTTCCTGGAGTGCCTTTATTCTGAAGAAAAGAACATTCCCACAGGATGTAACGCAATCTTTAACAGCATGTCACTTCAGACGGGATGTGCATTACCTGGAGTAATCTTTCCAGACGTGTTCATGTGCAGTTTAGTTCAGACTAAAATCCTAGAGATATTCCAGTAATAATTACATTACCCACCTCCTCATGTAAAACTAATCCTGTCTGAAGAGAAAATCCTTATGCTGCCTCCAGAAAGGAATACAGACTGGATTTAAGGGGCACAAATCGACACATACTGCTGCCTACGTAGGGAACCTCCTTCCCAATCATACGGCAGGACATTTACAGAAATATGTGTTTTTACGATAACAATAATGTGTGTTAAATTTCACGGTATATCGTGGAACTGATTATCAGCACACACGGCCTAACCTTTACAAAACTGCCAGGATTTTATTTATAGAAATTGTGCATTATTGAGGTCAGTATATGACCTCACAAAAGGTGTGTGTGTGTGTGTGTGATAGAGAGAGTGTGGGTGTGGTTTTAATGAGTAGTGACATTTTCCACGTCTCAGCATGGTGACTTGCGTTCAATGGGCTGCCAGCGTGAGAGAGCAGAGCATGCTGGGAAAGGAGGAGTGTTCATGCAATCCAGGTCGTTTATGCAACACGCACATGTGCACGCGGTCAGAGGGCCGCGCGCGCGCGCGCGTGTGTGTGTGTGTGTGTGTGTGTGTGTGTAACATAATGTATTCAAGAATGAATTATTAACAGCTGACACAGATCAGTGTTTCACTTGAGAAGTCCTCATCTAAAATTCACCTCTTTATATGCAAAATATTTTGAAAGACATAAAAGAACATTTCTTTTTTAACTTATTGTGACCCTCGTATGATGATATGTTTATATGCACATTTCTCGTTCTTGTCGGTTAGTCAGCGATCCTTAATGAACAACATCAAGAATTATTTTTATGAATATCAAGAATAAAAAAAGGAGTCTCTGCTCAGCTGGAGACTCAGAGTCTGCGGTCCTGCGTCCATGGAGTGTAAAAACCAGTGCTTGTGTGTGTGGAGTCATGCTTCTGCCACAATTAATCAAACTCAGATACATCTTCACAACATTCGTGATACACTTGTCACAGATGTTATACAACAGAAACATAATAATGATGATAATAATAATAATAATAACTCACAGTACATCTCACTATAAGAGCATTTTAAGGGGTGGGGCCAAATGACCGGCTTCAGAGCTAGAAGACATCAAGACCACACAAGTACATAACACAATCAAGTTTGATTTCTCTGGAGAACAAGAAAAAAAAAATTTTTTTAGTTTAATCTTAAGAGTTTAAGTTTTTACGCAGTGGGAAATTACATTTATTTATTTACGTATTCATTTCCAGGGTTTTGCAGTCAGGACTGAGCTCTTTAATATCGCCGATGTGCTCCGGGTCAGCAGCATGAAAACAGCTAAACAGTGGAATCTGGGACGTTATTGCTCTCATTATTTTGGCTCATGGAAAGCAAAATGAAAAAAAAACAACCCAAAAACTTATTTTATAGTTTGTGCTCAGTGTTATCAGGGTTGCCAGATTGTCAGTTTGAAATCTTCCAGAGTGATAATAACTCTCAAACTTTGGACAAGATCCCACCTACACTCCGTCACTTTGAGGAAAACTTTAAAGGTTCTGCATGGAGCCCTACCACAGAGCTAAACAAAAAAACATAACTACCCCAAAAAGCACTTTATTTTTATACAGGAAGTCTTTATTTTTAAATTATATCAGCACAAGGCTGTTTTTTTCTGATTGGTGGAATAACCGGACGGTGAGACTATATCTGGAAATATATTTCCCCCTCATGTTTATTATTTCATGACTGATCCAAACTGCTTTGCATCTTTAAACACTTATAGAGGTCACTGTGTGTGTGTGTGTGTGTGTGTGTGTGTGTGTAAGAGAGTTTTATAGAGGTTACTACATACAGAGCTTCCCAAAAGTCTCCACACACAGGGGACTGTGTACACCAGCACCCTGTCGGTCGTGTCTTCGTCAGTAGATGTTCGTGGACGTCCACTTCTCGGTTTGTGTTTCTGAATTTGTTAATAAGTTTGGTGACAGTGTGATGTGTGATGTGTGATGTGCTTGCAACGTTTCCTGTCAAAGTCCATTGCAACCTTGCGACAGCTTCCCGATCCAGCCATGAGGATCATTTCAATACGTTCTTCTTTTGTCTAAGGCATTCTTAAAAAATAAATAATATAAACTAAGTATGAAAAACTTTGGAAGATATTTTGCTAAAAAAAAAAATTATCAGGGTTAATTTCCCTGATATACGAAGACTTTTGGGACTCCCTGTAGTGTAATGACCACTGACTCCGCCCAGTCTCCGCCTCCTCATCGTCACTTAATGGACAAATCAGGATGTCTGCTTACAGATAAATCTCTCTCTTACTAGCAAGACACTCATTACTTTTTAGCAGATTGTTGTGACCCACATCTATGTTCTGTAACTTAGCCGCTAATATTCTCCTGTTGGCTTCGTTGGCAACTATTGCTAAAACGTTAGTCCAAAGCACAGTTACTTAAAAACAAATATAAACAATATCAACTTAAATTGAAGCTGAATAAGTAAAAAAAAAACAACTAGTAAGTAAGTAAGTAAATAAATACATAAATATTGTTGTTTATATTATATGGAATATTTCAAATATTTTAATGCAGTGTAACACGTTTAGGTTCCACAGGTAAAAAAGTTCACGCTAAATTTAAAGAAACTTTAATGACCTCAAAAATAAAATGATCTATTATAGATAGATAGATAGATAGATAGATCACTTTATTCCAGAGGGAAATTCATCTATTTCTTCAGCACAGAGAGTTCAAAGTATACTAAACATAATTTAATATTATAAATGAAACACATAAGCAAAGAAATGAATACAGCGAGAGAGTTTAATGTGGCAGTGCAGTGGGTGTAAACAGTGTAGATACAAGCAGCAGATCTGAGTGGAATGAATTAATTGCTGGTTCATTTTTGCCTAAAGTGTCTAATATTTATGCAAGTCCTATGTTATATTTTTGCCTAAAGTGTCTTATGTTAGGGAAAAAAGAGCTATGCTGTGCTATGAACTAAAGAACTACGCTTATAAGGGGGTTTGTGGAAATATTTTTATACTAAAAAAACATCCAAAATACTTGAGACGGCCTGCAACCAGGAGAAGCAGAAAGAATAATAATGCAGGGTGCAGACGGATGCAAATGCAGACCTTTATTTAGAACAGTGCACAAATAAACAGCTAACACGGTGAGTAAACACAATACAACAAGTCATACAGACTGTGGGCAGAACTAAGGGAGGCAAAGCAAGACACAGACACAACATGAACAGCTCGACACAGACATACAGAAAAACCAGAGCTTAAATAGTGGTGATAATTAACGTGAAACAGGAAACAGGTTCGCATGAACAGTGGGACATGTGATGCGGTCATGTGACATGCAGAGGCTGATGGGTAGTTTAGTTTGGCGCCTTTTAGATGCTAACCTGACATAAATACACTTTGAGTGTAATTACATTGTTTTCTGCTTTCTGTTGGTGTTCGTGACCCTTGACACTTGACTTGATTTTTTTTTCTTCTGACTCTCATCGTAATTTGTTCTTTTATTGATGAAACTTGTGTAACACCTCTTACTCAAACATGTGTGTGTGTGTGTGTGTGTGTGTCTACGACTTGCGAACGTCCTTCTGGGGCAAAACTTTTAATGTCTTTGAGCAGGACTTTTAATTGCAGCTCTGTTTAAAAATGTCTGTCGATTGTTGTATGGATGAGCTGATTGTCAGTGTGATTGAGCTCCGGGCTCGCACACGGAGCAACGTGGTGACCTGGAGCGTTCCCGTAGTGATGCCGGCTCTTTAATGGCTGCTTACTAATTAAAGTTAAGGGCTCCTTAATGATCGTGCGGTAATGAGATCGGCTCCCAGTGCATCCCTCGGCCATCTTTTGCTCATCAGTCACTTTTCGTTGAAACTCTGATTTCACACAACACGTAGATGAGAAGAATAAAAAACACCCTTGCATTCTAGCACGGTTTAATCACAATTTATTCGTTGCCAGTTAGCTAACTGTCTAGATATTAGGGATGGCAATGAGGTGGGGGGATTTTACACCTTCCATATTAATCCTGGCATTAATTTAAAATGGTTTAAAAAGCAGATTTTAAACAGAAAAATGATTTTATTCTGAAGGTACATTTTATTCTATATGTAAATTTGTTCCATCATGTCTCCTGTAGATGTGATAGCATTCTGTGCATGGCTCCCTCTTGTGGCTGGACTGAAAACCGTATTTGTCCAGAATATAAAAACATGACAGAAACCCCACTGCACTCATTCTGAGCTGTAATAAAGGAATCACACACACGTGCGCTTTTATATCCGCTGTGTCGAAGCTGTATAAAGGCTGACATTTCAGCTCTGTGTATTTCCTCGTGTATAAAGTGGTTGAATTTGTTTTGGGAGTCGATGTGAAACTCAGCACGACAAAGCAGCGCCATCTGTTTAGGCCTTTTCTCAATCCGCGTGTGTGTGTGTGTGTGTGTGTGTGTGCTGATTCTCTGTAGAAGTGCTGAGGGAATCGTGTTATGTGTGTGAATGAGTCATCGTACATGCAGTGGAAAGAAAATGTTAATCCATTACCAGCTTGTAGAAAGCAGTAACTCAATACAGCGACCCCCTCATATGGCCTTTAGGGTAATAAAACACACAAACTCTCTCTCTCTCTCTCTCTCTCTCTCTCTCTCTCTCTCCCTCTCTCTCTCTCCTCTTGTTCACCTGATTCTGTTAAGCATGACACATTTCCAAACTGGCCATTTACCCACACACTGAGCCTCATTTATCATTTAATAAAGTAGCGTGTGAATGTTTTCGTGGCCAAGTCAAGCTGAAAATTCCTGCCAGATTTAAAGATTTTGTAATGCTGATTTTCTTTGTACTCACATGTGCATGCAGTCACTCAGCCAATCAGGCATAAATTACCAAGGCTGTTCATGGCACAACTGGTTTACATTAAGCCACGCCCACAAAACTCCATAAAAGGAAAAAGCTCACAGAACACTGAACGCGACAAAATGTGACGTGACGATTTCCAGTAATGCAGCTCAACCACTGCAGCATACCACAGACACACACGAACTCGTCCTCCTTTTATGGGGTGCCATTACTTTCAAACAGCGAGTCTTCTTTGTCTTAATTTACAGGTTTGTTTTGGAATCGCTCTCTATCAAGTCATTCATATGGAACGACTGAACATTTTCAGAAACTGTTCATTAAATTAGTATGTAATTGAAATAAATAAGTGATTCAGACTTGACGGCGTAATCCATATAAATTCACAGTAACTCATCGACACTTATACGAAGTTCATCGTAATAATAATAATCGTAGGGAAAACAAGAGTATTATTGCCACAATTTTTAAACATTTTAAACAAAACGCACTAAATTAAGAGACAAAGTGCCCGATTTTGAGGAGGTGGGCGGGCCCAGGAACATGTGTGGGTGGGCCTGGCCCATGAATACCCTCCCATGTGATCCTATCCCCTTCTGCCTCTCTGCCCTGCTCTGTATCAGTTCTGGTCATTTCTGAGATTTTGTGTCCCGTGTGTAATGTGTAACAGGAAGACACACAAATTCTCATTTAATTAGCACATCAATAGCATACATGATTAGCATATCACATGAATATTCAGGAGTCAGAAGGCAAACAGAGCACTTCCTGCACCTTTTTACGAGAGGATAGAGACGCTGCCAGAGTGTGTGAAAGCTGGTCAGATGTTCTCGTGTAGTCATGCATAGTTAACACATGCAGGTGTGTGCTCTCTCTCTCTCTCTCTCTCTCTCTCTCTCTCCCCCCCCCCTCTCTTTCTCTCACACACACACAGACGTTTTTCAATCTTTGTGAGGACCTTTCCTTGATAAACACTTACTGTAGGTAATTTTTGCTTTGCTGAACCTAACCCTAACCCTAACCCTAACCTTAACCTCAGCACCCAAAGACCGGGTGACTTTTCATACACACACATTCACCAGGCTATCTTCTGCATACATATGTTGAACTTTGACTATTCATTCACCCACTTCTCTCTCTCTCTCTCTCTCTCTCTCTCTCTCACACACACACACACACACACACACACACACATTCACCTAGCTATCTTGTGCATACATATGTTGAACTTACCTACTCATTCACCCACCTCTCTCTCTCTCTCTCTCTCGCTCTCTCTCTCTCACACACACACACACACACACACACACACACACACACACACACAGCTATTCTCCAGTGAGGTCCACCTCATTTTAATTTTGCTCTGAAAAGGCAAAAAGGCCCAGATGGTTGGCTGTGAGGCGCGTTAGAGCGCGCAAAAAACAGCACCTGTTTATATTTAGATCCTGCGTGGTGTACTCGAGGGAGATTAAAAAAAAGAAGAGAAAACAATCAGGAGGCATCTGGCTGGCACGCTAAAGCCTCCCTCAGCCTCACTTTATTTTGCGTCCAGAGCCTCAGCAGCAGCCAAGCAGGAAGCAGCACAAAGTCTGCCAGACTTCTTCAGACTCCTTTTAGCCTTCATCTGCTTATTCACCCACTTTTCTCTGAGAGGTGTTACTGTAAGGATGGTTCCTTCAGCCTCTTTATCCTGTCAAGAGACGAACTGTTTCACACCTAAAAAATCTGTTGAAATGACTTCTTTTTATTTCTGTGTGTGTGTGGCACCAAGATAGTGCTCAGCTCTCACCTTCTCATAGGAATACAGATATTCTTACTGCTTTTGAGGAAATTATGTCTACCTGCTTATACTCTGTGTGTGTGTGTGTTACGCAATCAGTGTCCCATGCACCATTACGCCTGCTAATCAGCCACACTGGCTCGGCCAACACAGTTCCAATAAGCAATCAAATAAACCCAAACAAGACGTCCAGGTTGTCCCTCAGATGCACTGCAGACTGCTGGTTCTTTAACATGAGCTGAGGTTTTTCACATGCTGAGAGGCGTGAGGGATACAGATTCACTTTTATCCATCTGTCTCATTTTAACAAGTGAAACAACCTGAATGGACTGATTAAGCCTGGCACTGGGTGACAGGATAGTGGAGAAAGGGGGAGGCAAACATAGGATGAGTTGGCATAAAATAATTGCAAAGCAGTAAACGTGGAATAGCAGGCAACAAGACGGGAACCAATAATTCAATAAATTTACCTTCCATGTGGCTGAGTACAAATCGGATCACTGTAATAGACTCAATCTGATGACTCAGTACAATGACTCAATTGAATGAATCAACTGAGTGACAGATAGAACAACTCCATAGAATGACTCGGTAGAACGACTCAGTAGAATGACAGATAGAAACGCTCAATTCTATGACAGATAGAACAACTCAGTAGAATGACTCAACTGAATGCCATTTAGAATGACTCAGTAGAATGACACAGTTGAACAACAGAGAACAGCTCGAATAGAATCACTCAGGTGAATGATTCAATTTTACGTTAGACATAACGACACAATAGACGGACTCGACTGAACAGCAGATAGAATGACTCAACAGAAAGACAGAGAGAACAACACCGTAGAATGAGTCAGTAGTATGATAGATAGATAAAATGATCGAACGACTATGTTGTTAAAAAGAAAAAAACAGAACCAGCCCAATCTGTTCTCACAGAGAGCCCAGCATGCAGACAAAGTGTGGATGAATCATCAAACTATATCTGTATGCCGTCATAGACCACCCTGTGGTCCTGTAGAGTGTTTAACCGCATGCTCTGACCTCCAAATTGGTGTCCTTTTGTGTGCTTTCAAAACGAGAATGTTGGGATAGTGTCTTCGTTAAACCGTGTGTAGTGGTGAATAAATTTACCCTCAGATGCTTTTATATCTTGAATGTTGTTTTCCATTTCCTCACTTTTTCTGTTCATATTTGTGAAGTTTATATGGTAGATTAATAATTGGTTGATTTTTTTTTTTTTTTGCCAGTGTCTTATCTGTTTGGTTCTTCTGCTCTCAAACAGTGGGTACTGTCAGTAAAAATGATCTGTAGACTGATAACTGTAATGATAGAGGAGAAAGTTTATTAGCTCTTATGGTGAAGAGGTGCAGTCATGGCGGTGTCTGCAGGCTGATTTATCACTGGTGGTTGTGTTCTGCTGATTCTTATCACCAAAATAGCAAAGGATGACTGCAGACTCACAGCACCTCTGATCATTTGCCTTGAGAGAAGTTGTTTCGCATTTTTTATGAGTCTGACCGTAGCTTTTTTGCTAGTCAGTGATGTGTGCTTACACAGGGGTGTTAAACATGCGCATGTTAAACCTTTACTGGGGTCAGCAAGGATTTATCTAATAGAAGGCCACACTCCTAGACCAGGTGCAGTTACGCTGGATTTGGCTGACAGTTTAGCCTGACCAAATGCCCTAAAATTTCATACCAGGGAGAAAAAGCAAGTGAGATTGTATTTGAACCTCGATGAGTAATGTTGCTCTGGTATTTCATTATACCTTTTTATGCCCTGGGATGGTGATTGATTTTGTTACGGCTATGATTGCTTTTTGATGCATGGTCATTTTGTACTTTCATATTTCCAGAAGAAAGAATGGCTCTGCCTGACCTGCCAGACCCAAAGAGCCATTTCAGGGGATTTAGGGGACGAACCATCTCCTGTTCCTCAGCCGATGGGATCTCCACAAGCGCCAGGTCAGACCACCCAACAGCAGGCCCACCTGAGGCCACCCAGTCAGCACGCAGGGGTGAGGCATGCCGGTCCTCAGCAGCAAAAAACACCTGGTGCCCAAGTAAGTGGTCCTCTCCCTTCTACCAAACAAGGAACACCACAGAGCAAGGGTCCCACACAAGTGTCTCCTGCCAAGACAGCCCCTACCCAACCTGCGAGCAAAAGCAAGGCAGAAACTCGCAAACAAGAGCAAGGCATTAGCAAGAAACAAGCAGTGTCCAAAACTGAGAAAGAAGGTGACATGAAAGTGGTCCATAAGAAAGGAATGCAGGAAGTTAAAGACCAGAAGAAATGTAGTGACTCGCAGAAATCTAAACGCCATGACGTGAGTGACGCTTTGTGTCCTCATTGTCTCCGTACTCATCTTCCATAATCAGTCCAGTCATGATTTTATCATGCTTTGATCGACATGTTCAAAATTTGTACAGTTGTCCTGCATGAAAAGCCACTTCAAAGCCATTATCACTAAAATAATCATTTATACACTATTACTCACTGAAATTTCATTATGTCATCACTCATACTCAGTCTCCTGTAAATGTAATTATTACTCACATGCCACGTCATGGTTTAATGCTAATTAGGCACCAAAGTTTTAACCCGAACACTCTAATTGATGGGTGGTGTTAATATCTGGAGAAAGACATTGTCATTATTTCTCATTATCTTTGCACAGTTTCATTAACCTTCATAGGGCATGTGATGGTATTTGCATACTTTAATACTGTTGCATGCTTATGACTTACACAACTTGCATATTTATAATGTTTTACTTCAAAAAGATTGTTTTAATCATATGATTAGTTATTTGAGTGAATAACAGAAACTTCTGTCATTCTGTTAATTCACAGGATTCCAATAAGTCCAGTACGCAGAGTCTAAGTGACACAGGCTACTCCTCTGATGGCATATCCGGGTCCCAGAGTGAGATCACTGGGCTCATCCGAGAGGAGGGAGTTAAACTCAGCGAGGGAGGCTTGTCTACCCAACGCAGTCCTCCCAGCCCCTCTGAAATAAAAAAACTTGAAAGTTCTATGCGACCTCTGTTGCAGTCAGAGACAGTCTCTGAAATCGATAAGCAGAGACCACAGTCTCTGTCCATAACACAAGACCAGTTTGATTCTGATGGGGAAGTATCCGATGACCTTAGTTGCAAATTACGTCATGACTACGTGGAGGATAGCAGTGAAAGTGGCCTGTCTCCTTTACCAACCAGACAGAAGTTGCAGAAGGACCTAACAGATGAAGAGTTTATGAGAAGACAAATTTTGGAAATGAGTGCAGATGAGGAAGAAATGGTCGAGACTGAAGGTCAAGTGAAAATCAAAAAGAGTCATAAACACAGTGGTGATCTGGGAAAAGAGAGGCGACGCCTTACACAGCAATCTAACAGTTTTGAGGATGACACTAAAAGTAATGATGGTGCATACAAGTCCAGTGAAGCGGACGAAATGATGGGTTCACAAGGAGGCTTAAGGCGATTTAAGACTATAGAACTGAACAATACTAACAGTTATAATCGTGATTTGGAACTTAGCACAGAGCATGACCTTAGAGAACCTGAGCTTGAGATGGAAAGCCTGACTGGATCCCCTGAAGAAAGGTCAAGGGGAGAGTATTCCTCAACCCTTCCTGCTACCACTCCTAGTTATACGTCTGGCACCTCTCCCACCTCTGTGTCATCACTGGAGGATGACAGTGATAGTAGTCCTAGCAGAAGGCAAAGGCTCGAGGAGGTTAAGCAGCAGAGGAAAGCAAGACATCGATCCCATGGCCCGCTCTTACCAACAATAGAGGATTCATCTGAAGAAGACGAACTGAGGGAAGAGGAAGAGCTGTT
Source organism: Pangasius krempfi (assembly GCA_037576825.1). NCBI lineage: Eukaryota > Metazoa > Chordata > Actinopteri > Siluriformes > Pangasiidae > Pangasius > Pangasius krempfi. The sequence continues at coordinate 1,023,291 of CM074993.1, forward strand.
AAGAGAACAAGAGAAGATGAGAGACTTGGAACAGCAAAGGATCCGCAGCACAGCCAGGAAAACAAAAAGGGATAAGGAAGAACTCAGGGCACAGAGACGCAGAGAGAGGTCAAAGACTCCCCCCAGCAATCTGTCACCAATTGAGGATGCTTCCCCAACAGAGGAGCTCCGACAAGCAGCTGAAATGGAAGAACTTCACAGATCATCCTGTTCAGAATACTCTCCCTCTATGGACTCAGAGGCTGAAGGATTTGAAGTTGGCTCTAAACTCTATAAGTCTGGCAGTGAATACAATCTTCCAAATTTTATGTCGCTGTATTCGCCTACAGAAAAAACATCTTCTGCGTCACCATCTGCTGTACACAAATCATTAAAAAGTGCTGAGGAGGTTTATGAGGAAATGATGAGAAAGGCAGAGATGATGCAAAAACAGCAGGGACAACCAGGAAAACAAGGGCAGCAAGGGGCCTCCCATTTAGCAAATAATCAGCACTTAAGAACAGGGTCAACATCTTTGAGTCCAGGCACAAGTCCCACACAGATGTCAGCACCTGTATCATTTTCAGAAAGTGGCACTAGTGGAAGAGAGACAGCCAGCATTAATGATGCACAACAAAATCAGGCCAAGATACCTACCCAGACCTCCAAAATTTCACAGTCTCAGCCACAAGTGCGTCAGCCTGACCCTGGACAGCAACAAGTAAGACCTGCCCAGGGTCAAGGTGCTGACTCAACTACGCTAACCTCTAAGTTGTACTCTCCTTTCAAGGGTCCCAGTCCTACTACATCCCCTTCTTCCTCTCCTACACAAAGTCCCACTCATGCAAAGGCTCACACATCATCTGTACCATCTACTCCCCAAGGCTCCCCCATTCCTCAAAGAACTGCGGCTCCTCGTCTCGCGAGACAACAGTCCTCTCAAGATACACCAGTCATGGTGATAACACTAGGATCAGGCACTACTACTCAGCCCCCAAAACCAATAACTGTAAATTCTTCTACATCCCCTCTCTCTTCTCCAACAAGTAGCCAGCAACAGCCAATTTTTCGGACCCAGTCTCCAGTAACAAGTTCTCCTACATCACCACAAATGTCTCAGCTCACCTATCAGAGAGGACAAGCAGCTGAAAGAGTCACTACTGGGTCAAGCACTCCCTCCTGTGCAGTTTCTCAAAGCCATAGATCTGAAAACATATCATTGTGTAAAATATCCAATGTTCCAGGAACCTCTAAGGTTATTGAGCAGGGGACAGTGACCCAAAGTGGAAATGTAGTTGATCTTAGAGCAATGAAGCCTGCTCCAATTATCATGACAGACCATGGTATGGATCTAACATCCTTGTCATCTGACACACGAAGGTACTCAGTTGATGCAGACCACCCCCCAAGTCGTCATACAGCAGTCCAACCTCTAATTATGAACCTAAATGCACAGGCACAACCTTACGTGACAACATCCACAACTACAACAGTTAGTGTTACTGTGGCAGCTTCTATGTTCATATCACAGCCTAAACACCCAATGGTTTATGGAGATCCACTGCAGAATCGAGTTGACTTTGGTCAAGGTGCTGGATCAGCTGTTTGTCTTTCTCAACCAAGACCACCAATAACAGATCCATCAATTCCAAAATTAGATGCATGTCTGGAAGATCTTGGTATCCAACAGCAGCAGCTTCAAAAGCAACAACAGAAGCTCCAACAGCAACAAGAGCTCCTTGAACAACAGCTTCAACAGCACCAACAAAATGCAGCTTCTTTTGCTCGTTACAACTTAGCAAACCAAGTGCAGCCAATATTGTTAAAGAAAGACTTAGTGGTATGCCAGACCAGTGGTGGAAGCACGCAAACAGTGGTTAGTGCCATTCCCAAAGTATCCCCACTTCCACCACAGCCCTTAACAAGCTCTGTATCCCCTACCCCTACAATTGGTCATGACATATATGGTGGGATTGCTCTGGAACTAAAAAATAAGCCCACTGTAGCTAACCTCTCAACTGGAAAGCCTCATGTAATGATGGTACAGTTAGATGAGAGTAGTTCGTCACAAGGGGGTACAGTTACCCAAATAGTTAAAAGGGAAGAGCCACCTTCAGCACCAGAAGTTCTTGATCTCACTGGACAGATCAAGTCAGAGAACCAAGTAGCCTGCTGTGATGTTGTCTACCAGTTGCCTTTTGCTGGTAGCTGTTCAGGTTCTTTTGGTCAGAGAGGCAAAACAGCTATTTCAGAGCCAAATCCTTCTGCTGATTCTACCCCAGCCCCTCATCAGCAAACTCAGCCAGTAAATATGCAAGGAGTATCAGAGGAGCATAAACCTTTCACCATGCCTCCACCTGGACGACTTACACCATCAATGTCGGATACAAATCTTGCAGAATCAGGACTTCAGTACTATCAAAGGACAGATCCTGGGGACTTAGCAGTGGATTTAAGCTCTATGAAACAAGCATATGAAGCAGGATATCTTGGAATGGGTGCCCAATATGGATCCTACACTGATTTGCGTCATCAAGGAGAGGTTTCAACCCCACCGTTACCTCTGCGTAGATATGGCTCACTGTCCAATATCAGTGGAGACTTTGGCTATCCTTCTCGTGACCTGGCAGGAGCTCAAGAACCAAATCTTGCACAGTACAGTGCCACCACTGCCAGAGAAATTAGCAGAATGTGTGCTGCTCTTAACTCAATGGATCAGTTTGGTAATCGTTATACAAACAGCCCAGATCTTCTTCAATATGGTTCTGGAAGAGGAGGAGGCCCACTAGGAAGGCTTGGCCTTCAACACGGTCTAACATCTCTCAGAGCAAACCTCCTTTATGGCCCAGATGGGAGGCCCACAGCACATGGACAAGCACTTACAAATCTAATCAATGCTAGACAGGCTAGCCTGCGGGCCTTATATCCTCCTGCCTTGAGGACCGCTGATGGCATGATATACTCTACTATAAACACTCCAATAGCATCCACCTTACCAATCACAACTCAACCTGCCCCTGTATTAAATTCTATGCTAAGAGGAGTCTATAGGCCTTATCCTTCAGGCAGTGTGACAGCTGTTCCTCTTGCCAGCCTTAGTAGATTGCCTCATGTCACTCCAAGGATGCCTCTCTCTGCACAGGGACCTTACAGATACCCTGCTCCAACCCAGTTCCCAGCAACTGCCCCAGATTCTATTTCAGGGAGTGTGCCAACTACAAGTACCTCCCAAGAAACTCCTGTCTATCTTGGTAGGCCTACAGTACCTGGCACAATCACATCGACTACAACATTACCATCTGCACCTAGAGCTACTATTCAAACTAGTGCTATACCCCCCCAACCAACTATTTTAAACCAACAGACTTCTCAGGATCATATTCCAGTAGATGCTACCACAGTCCTTCCTCCCACTCAAAGTCAAATTCCACAGTCAATTCAACAGCAAATACAGGCACAAACCCAGACTCAAGCATTCACCAAAAGTAAAGATTTGTCCTTCACTCAAGGACTGTCACTTTCTCAGACCCAAGCCCACTTATCAGTGCCACAATCACAGCCACATGCAGCTACTAGAGTATTGCCAGATACAGCAGTTAGTGGTATCATTGACACATCTACAGACAAAGAAAAGGAGAAAGAGGAAGACCGTTTACGACAGCAACAAGAGCAGCTACTGCAACTGGAGAGAGAGCGCATTGAGTTAGAGAAGCTTCGACAGCTGCGACTTCAAGAAGAGTTGGAGAGGGATCGCTTAGAGCTACAGAGGCACAGGGAGAAAGAACAACTTCTTGTGCAGCGTGAGATCCAAGAACTGCAGAACATCAAGCAGCAGGTCCTCCAGCAACAGCAGGTTGAAAGAGAAACTCAGTTGGTAATACAGAGAGAGCAGCTGGCCCAGCAGAGGATGCAACTAGATCAAATTCAGGCTCTGCAACAGCAACTCCAGCTGCAGCTTGAAGAGCAGAAGAGGCAAAAGACAGCTGCCGTTGAAGCAGTAGCAGTAGTGGCAGCAGAGGCAGCTGCTGCTGCTGCAGCAGCAACGACTGCTCAAGGTTCCATTAATGGAATGGTGGTTGGTGGAGCCCCTCAAGCAATCTCCATCATCTGTGATCAGAGTGGTAGGGTTATTCCACAAGATGGTCAGAGTTTGCAATTTTTACCTTGCATGGATGGGCAGATGGTTCAAGCACTGGTTTCCACAAGACCTATGCCCAGCTCAGCCTCTGAAATGTCCTTGAGGAACAGTGATGACCAGGGAAGTAGCCATGTTATAAAGAAACAGAATTCAATGCCCCGGTTGAGGAATGGCACTGAGGAAGAACCTGTGAAAAGGATTGCGGATAGCAGTGTCCAAACTGATGATGAAGATGCAGAGGATCGGTTTATGTCACGGCGCAGAAGGACCAGACGTATTGCTGACTGTAGTGTCCAGACAGATGAGGAGGACCAGGGGGAGTGGGACAGCCAGCCAGTGCGCCGTCGACGGTCAAGGTACTCCAAACACTCTGAATCGAGTGCAGAAAGTAAAAGCGATGCATCTAAAGTGACTTCCAGCATAGCTATCCAGACCACCAGTGATTCCTCATGTCAAACTGAATCAGATCAGCTGGGCAGAGTCTCACCAGCCATTCACATCACCATGGCTGAGACATCAAAGGTTGAACTGCTTCATTACATCTCTGCACCAGAGAGAACACACAAGGGAGAGAGTTTAGCCTGCCAGACTGACCCAGAAGCACAGTCTCAAGGGGTGGTTGTTCCTCAGCTCAGTGTTCCCACCACAGTCAGTCCCTACTCCACCAGTTTACAGGTAGTTGGTGCCACACCAGCCAAGTTTGAAAGAAGGAAACCGGACCCATTAGACATTGGGCTGCAAGCACAGCAACAAATTGATGCACGTCCACCCAAATCCCCACAAGTGTTGTACTCCCCTGTGTCTCCCCTCTCCCCCCACCGCATGCTGGAGACAACCTTTGCCTCCAGTGAGAAGCTCAACAGGGCACATGTCACACCCCAGCAAAAGGCCTTCACTACTGAATCACCCAAGAGGCATCAAACAATTCCAAGGCCAATAAAAAGTGTTCAGCGCTCCATGTCAGATCCCAAACCCCTCAGCCCAACTTCAGAGGACCCATCTAAGACCAAATTCTCACTGTACCAGGGTCAAAACTCTTCAGGCAGTCAGGTAAGAAATAATTATTAGTTGTGTATTTTATAGATATGTTAACGATAATAAGGATGACATGTCACTGGAAATTGCAGAATGTTTGAGACCATGCAGCTGATAGGCTTCCTATTGTCTTCTCTCTCATACTTTCTCTACTTTATGCATTTCTCCTGGTTTGTTCCTTCTATTCATTTTCTTTGTTGTCTTATATGTTTTGTGCTGTTTTGCTTTCTGTTTACACACACACACATAATGCTATATATGTTCAAGAATGGCAGGGGATTCACAATGTGTAAGCATCCTATTTAGCCCTGTCATTATCTGGTTTGTCAGCTGCTGGTCAGAGAGGTCTGAGGTTCATTTTTAGTGTGATTTCTGTTCAATTCACACTTAAGCATGCCAGTAGGATACATTCTTTGTATTTTTCAAAGACAAGCCAAATGGGAATTGTTTTCCTTTTTTGTTCATATATGATTTTTTGTCAATTCAATTTCCTCTGAATCTACCCTGACTTTTAGGCATAGGCATTTAGACTTTATATATACACTCATAGGTATTCATAGGATACTAAACAAAGTGACGTAGTATTTTACTATATAATGCAAATAATGTTAATAATAGCACTTAATACCTTGCTTGTATTGTTATTTATATACTTATATGGAATCTCTTGTTTTCAGGTTGATTAGTGATTTTTCTTTTTCTCTTCTCACCCCTCTTTTCCTTTTTTACAGCTGCAGAACTCGATGATGAGGAAAGTGAAACGGACCCTCCCAAGTCCCCCTCCAGATGAGATGCCACTCCCCATTGTAACCCCTGCAATGACCCACATGTACAGCTCCCCTGGAATGCCCCAGAGAGTACTGCCCCGTCCAGCACAAGGTGTCACCAAGGCGGGTCTTCTGAGTGAGCTGAAAGCTGTTGAACAAGAGTCTTCCAAGCTACGTAAACAGCAAGCAGAACTTGAGGAAGAAGAGAAAGAGATTGATGCTAAGTTACGCTGTTTGGAACTTGGCATTACCCAGCGCAAGGAAACCATGGTAAAAGAACGAGAAAGGAGAGAGCTGGCCTACCTGAGAGGCATTGGGGACGCACGGGACTACATGTCAGACAGTGAACTCAACAACCTTAGATTAACTGGAGTACCAACGGGGACCTATGAAATGAATGGACTGTTGTCGAGACCAAGCACAGCACCTCTTAGCCAATTTACTTCTGACCCAAATGTGACTTCTCAGTACCCGCCCACCTCCTCTTATGTCCCATATCCATTTCCACAGAGCCAACCTGCACCAACACAGCCACCGACTGCAGCCTATCAGCAGATTGGATTTCAAGCACCACAGTATCCAACACCATCCCAGCCTCAACCAGGCACCTTTCAGCCACACCCTCCTCAACCCTCATCCTATCAAACACAAGGAGCCTACCAGAGTCATGGGTATGCCCAGTCATATCAGCCAGATCTAGGCCTGCAGCAGCCCAGCCACCAAAGCTTTCAGCCTCCTCCAGCTCATTTGCCTGGACAGACATTACCATATCCTGGCCAAAGTCTGCCTTTCCAGCCCCAAGCTGATATCCTTTCTGGTCATCAGTTGCCACGACATACATCACTGGCTGATCTTGAACAGAAACTGCCAACCAATTATGAAATAATTACTAATCCTGCAGTGTCAGTAGCCACCTCAGCTCAGGAAACTGGCTTCAGTGGTGCCTATTCTTCACCATTGACAAATGCTTATGGGCCATATCGTACCCCTGACCAAACAATGACAGACCGCATACCAAGTCCTACATCTGGTTATGGCACAGATGGTCTCTATACGACAAATCTAGAACAAAATATACCGAGAAACTATGTAATGATAGATGATATAAGTGAACTGACAAAGGAGAACATGGGATCATCTGATGCTTCAAGGGCAGGTTATGGGAGTGAGAATGGTCCACGGGGGATGGGTTATGGAGATGGGTCTGAAGATCTATATGGAAGAGCTGGCAGCACCACCAGTTACCACCATCAGGGTGCTGTGGACAGTCATGGCCGTCCTAGCACAACTGTGAGTGGTGGATCTTCCTATTACTATGACGACTATAAGCATTCATCTCGCAGTAGTTCTGGAATGGGCAGCCAGAAGCATTCCTCTAAGAACGTGGCACCAGCTGCTGTGTCCTCCAAGCGTAGTAAACATAGGAAGCAAGGCATGGAGCAGAAGATTTCCAAATTCTCCCCTATTGAAGAGGCACGAGACGTAGAATCTGACTTGGCCTCCTACACAATGACAACACCATCAGGTGGAAGCTGTACCATGGTTTCTAGATCAGGGGTAAAAAAGAATGTCTATGATCAACAGAAGTACTATGGCTCGAGAGAAGGCTTGGATGAAGATGATCGTCTGTACAGCTCTGGAAGGTCAAGGTCCACAGGCTATGGTATGGATAAAATCTCCTCTAGAGACTCAGGAGGGTACAGAAGTAAATCATATGAGAGAGATGCCATGGAGCGATCTCAGAGAGGCACACATAGCCGCAGTGGACGTTCCACCATGCGTACTCAGAACTCAGAGGAAGAGAGTCCACTGAGCCCAGTGGGGAAACCTGTGGGTATGGGACGTGTCTCAGACCCTCATGATGTTAGAAACCAGTATGGCTCCAGCCATTCCCTTCCTGATGTTCAGGACCATCACACAAGGGATATGCCTAAGAGCCATGCCTACAAGCCAGATGACCCGTACCTAGTGGATGATATGCATTGTGCTGTTTCGGACAGCGAAGGTAACTGGTGCTGAATCATGCCTGCCTATTAAAAGTGCATCTCACCAATCAAGAGACTGCATGCCAATGATTACTCCTGGAGAGCAGCATGGATGCATTGTGTTTGCTTTTTCTGTTAATGTTCTGGTCATTGCAGAAAACGATATATGCCTGCTTGTTTGCATGTTGCTTCTAAGTATATGTGAAGTTGTCTGTACCTTAGTTTTTTTTTTTGTTATATGCATGCAATTTATTTTTTACTGGTTTTCCCATTTTCTTGTGGACTTGGACATTTTAAACATTTCTTTTTTTTGTCAATTTCTCTTCTATTTTATTGAAGATGTTGCATGCTTGGGGATTTCTCACTCCTGCATGATTTCAGTCTGCACTTTTTTCTCTTCTTCCTCTACACTGGCATTGACATTTGATTTTTGTCTTGGTTCCCCATAAAAGCATATCATTTAGGACAGGAGGAAACAGACTGGTTTGAGAAACCACGGGAGGCCACTTCTGATCGTTCCAGACATCACGGGAGTGGAAGCCACTCTTCTTCAGGTAAGAGAGGCCATGTCAAGCACACCTATCATGATTATGATGAACCCCCTGAGGAAGACTTGTGGCCACAAGATGAATACAGCCACCAACGCCATTCCTCTTCCACCGCATCCCGAGAACACCGGCATCATGTTAGCAGCTCAGGACGTCACTCATCGTCCCGACATTCCTCTGAAGAGTCTAGATCCTCCCGTTCTTCAAGATCACATCCTAAGGACCCATCAGCTCGCTCTGAAGGGCGCAGCACTTCATCCTCTTCGCATAAAAGGTCCTCAGAACCCCGATCTTCACAGTCAGGGTACCGGGACTCTGGCGAGTACTCCCGTGACCCTGCATCTGGACATCATCATAGCTCTAGTGGTCAGCGGGGGCAAAGACAGTCTAGTGCTTCCAGGCGGCAAGACTCTCCTTCGTCCAAGCAACAGCAGCAACAGCAGCAGCAGCAAAGTTCTATAGGTCAACAGCAACAAGGTTCTGTAGGTCAACAGCAACAAGGTTCTGTAGCTCAACAGCAACCGCCACAGCAAGGACAGCAAAGGTCCACAACACAGCCGGCAGCTGGCAGGCAGCCTGGATCTCAGCAGCCTGAAACTGGGCAGCAGGGGCAACAGACCAGCCAGCAACCTCGTACTCAGCAGCAGCAGTCACAACCACAGCCTGCACTACAGCCAGCAACAACCACAGCAGGTATGACTCAGCCCACAGCTGTGGCTACTGGTATTGGAGCTGGGGCCGCTCAACAACAACCTAAGCCAGGCCAGGCTCCAGCATCAGGACAACCGCTGGCTGCAGTAGCAGCCACAGCTCAGCCGACTACTGCTGGGGTGAGTAAAGATTAAACTTATTATTGCAATGTTCTTACAGATTCATCCAAAATAGTACGACGCTGAAGCTTAACCCTAATAATTTAATATTTATGAGAGAAATGCAGTGAAATCTGATACCTGTTACCTGAGGCAGGTAACATGAATCATACAGCTACAGTTTCATTGATCTGTTTTTTGAGCAATATAGAACAAGAACCAAGAGCCAACTCTAGAGTTAACTAATAACAGTACTTTTTCTTAATTATCTAATCTTTTGAACAGGGACTACAGATGAAAGCTGACGCTGCTCCTGTTGCACCAACTCCCGCAGTTGCTATCGGGTCTAAAGCTGCGCCCCAGCCTGCTAAAGCCCCTGCGACTCCAGCCACAGGCATTGGTGAGCACAAATTTACAAGTTGTCTAGAAGCAGTGTTCTCAGAAAATTAAGATATGTTTTATTTGAGGAGAAAATTTTTCATATTTTATAATGTGACTAAAGGAAACATTTTTAACCTTCCATATTTCTAAAAGCTGCTGTGTTTGTTACCACTCACAGGGTCAAAAGCAGCTCCCCGGCCAGGTGGCATAGGCAGCGCGGCCCAGCCAACACAGCAACCCATGGAGAGTGAAAACGTTTTCAGCAAAATCCTGCCGGGTGGCGCCGCTGAACAAGCAGGAAAACTAGGAGACGGTACGATAACGAGAAATTAGACAGGACAGGAGGAACTCAGAGATAGTGACAGATACATAGAATTATCATATGTCTGTGATGGACTGTTATGTTGATTGTCTCACTGAACCATACTGCCTTCTTTTTATCAAACTGAAAAGACAAAAGAATTGAGAAAATCTATCCTTTAACATATTCCTTTATAACTTGGTCTCCTTATTTTCTCTGCTTTGATTCTGGTGTGTTTTACAGCCGTGTCTGCTATCGGCAAGAAGTTTACATCGTTTTGGTGAGCTGCTAACTGGAGGGTGAGTGTTTTGTGACGACAGTTTTTATGTTTATTTCGTGAATGTGTGTTTACTTAAAAGGACATTTCGGTGAAAAAAAATAAAATAAAACTGAAATGTACTTAATGCTCATCTTATCCTAAATATAGTTAATCATCCAAAACATGTCTGGTAAGTGTACCAGAGCTACCAGCCATGACACAGTCGCCTCAAAAGACATTTGGCTCTGTACTAAAAAAAAATTTTTTAATAAAATGTGAACTTTAAGCTCACTTCAGTCACTTCTAACAAACAGCTTTGCCTTCAGACTTTAGACCACATTTCCTACTTGAGCCTGATACTGCTGTGTAGTGACACCAAACTGTATGCTAAGGGGAAAAAATGCTCAGAGCTATGACTGCTTTCCGGCCTGTTTATAGAAAACAGTGTGTTATACAGAGTCAGAAGCCACATCACAGAACACCTCCGCAGATACATCCGAGGAGACACCACTGTGGGGTGATTTATACATGCACATTTAGTACAAAATGCTAAAGTGAAGACTAAAAGCTTCCATTACTTGTCTACATTAGCCTTGTAGCTCCAGTGCACAGCTGTAGAAGCAAGGTGAGCAGAAGGAACATTGTGTACATTTGATTTTTGGCTGACCTGTTCATTTATTAACAAGTATTTGTCCTGATGTGTTATATGTTCTGGTGTTGTTGCTCTGTAGGGTTGTGGCTTGTGGCTGAGCAGAGGCTTGTTACTGGAAAAAAATTGGAAACTGTTTCTGCCATCTTACCCATTAATCTGTGGATGGAGGACACCTGAGAACTGGTGAGTTTTGATTTCATGCTCCGTTATTCAGTTTGAGCCTCTGTAAAGAGGAAAACCGCAGTGTTGATTTTTGTGACACCAAAATGATATTTGAACTCTGAATATTAGGTGAGCTATTTAAGACACTACAGGTGAATAAGGTATTTAAAAAAAAAAAAACATTAGATATCACTCAATCTTTGCCAGCTGATTGCTGATATTCTTACATATATTTATGTATCTGAAGATCGACCATAAATTGTTGTTTATTTATGCAAATGAGGCTTTATCTGACTAAGTACACTATACGGCCAAAAGAATGTTGACACCTAAACATCACACTCGTATGTGCTTGCTGAACGTCCCATTCCAGATTTATTCCCCGTTGCTGTTATAATGAGCTCCACTCTTCTGGGAAGCTTTCCACTAGATGTTGGAGTGTGGCTGTGGGGATTTGTGTTC